>CAUYTI010063793.1:0-21143 GCA_963575145.1 Galago senegalensis | reverse complement strand
AGCAACCTCCAACTCCTGGGCTCAAGCAAGTCTCCTGCCTCAGCCTCCCAAGTAGCTGGGACTACAGGCGCCCGCCACAATGCCTGGCCATTTTTTGGTTGCAGCCATCATTGTTGTTTGGCAGGCCCGGGCTGGGGATTTGAACCTGCCACCTTAGGTGTATGTGGCTGGCGCCTTAGCCGCTTGAGCCACAGGCACTGAGCCACCATCTTTATATCTTGCTGTGTTGTGTTTCCAAGGCTCATCTTTCTGGTAGGGGGGCCAGGAGATCCTAAGGAAACACTCTTGGATGGGAGGGCCTGGCTTCATGAGGGAGCAGGGACCCGGGGCCAGACAGCTACTTTGTGAACTTTGCTTCTCTCTCTTTCTCTACAGATCCCACTCACCCCACTCCAGCCACCATCAGAACCACCAGCCTCCCCTTCCATGAGCTCCACTGAGGGACCAGCCACCTCGCTGCCTCTGGGGCACTGTGTTGGGCAAAGAGAGGTAGGAGAGCTGGGCACAGTGGTCTGTGGCCTTGCCAGCTAAGGCTGGTCAGTAGCAATGAAAGGCATTCCTGTTTCCTGCTGGGTCCCAGGGGAAGGGCTGTTTCCCAGTGCACAGACTTGCCTAAGCTGGAGGTGTGAGCCCTCAGCAGTCAGCCTCAAGCCAAGAAAAACAGATCCCCCCTCCACCCCCACCCACTGCTCCTGTGAGTGATGCATTAGTAATTCTGTAAGAGTCATGGTTAACACTTACTGAACTCTCACTCCATGCCAGGCACCATGTGGAACACCCGGGATCTCATTTGTCTTACTTTATGAAGTTAAATGTAATTACCGTCCCATTTTACAAATGACATAATGAAGTAGCTCAGAGGTCAGATAATTTGCAGAAGGTCATGTAGCTAGGTAGAACCAGGACTTGAACTTGTACAGTCTGACTCCAGAGCCTGTATAGCTAACTACTATACCAGACTAAAGTATACACAAGAAGGGGCTGGGCCACAGCAGGGAAGGTTTATGCAGTCACCCCCAGTCCCCTTCTGCTGGGGATCAGCTTAGCAGGGCCAGCTGTCTGACCTGAGAAGTCCTGGGCTTGCCTGCAATCTCTGACTTAGGGCTTGGCCACATCACACACTCTCTTTGAGTGTTTTTTCTGGAGCCTGAATTAGGCCTTTCTCCCCTGGGACAAGCACAGAGGTAAGAGTTTTAGGCAGTCAGCCCTGCAATCCAAACAGCTGGGCTGGGGGGTGTGTGTGGCTGGGATAGCCAAGAAAGAGGTATGGGGTGCCCACCCTACCAAAGGCCTGCCCAGGAAGAAGAGCAACCCTTGAGGAAGCTAAGCCATCATACCCCAGTTGCTATGAATTCCTTTTGGTACAAGCATGCCAGCTCTGATCCTGGCATATGCAGTTATGCCCAGCCCAGGGGCTACACTTGAGACAGGACCTCACTTGCATATGGTCTCCTCCTCATGCTGTCTCTCTCCCAAGGTGTGTTGGGAGCAGCAGCTGAGACCAGGAGGCCCAGGCCCCCCAGCTGCACTACCCCCAGCGCTGGATGCTCTATCCCCGTTCCTGCGGAAGAAAGCCCAGATCCTGGAAGTGCTGAGAGCCCTGGAAGAGACTGACCCCTTGCTTCTGTGCTCCCCTGTCACTCCCTGGCAGCCTCCAGGCCAAGGTCCTAGCTCACCAGAGCCAATCAATGGCGAGCTGTGTGGCCCACCCCAGCCTGAACGTTCACCCTGGGCCCCCTATCTGCTGCTAGGCCCTGGTGGCCTGGGAGGCTTGCTGCACTGGGAGCGGCTCCTAGGGGGTCTGGGAGGTGAAGAGGGTACTGGGCAGTCCTGGGTCCCTAGCAGGGCACCCCCTCAGGCCCAGGGCACCAGCTCTGGCCCACACTGTGCCCCAGGCAGCAGCTCTTCCTCCTCTTCTGATGAGGCCGGTGACCCCAATGAGGCACCCAGCCCCGACACCCTGCTTGGGGCCCTGGCCCACAAACAGTTGAACCTGGGCCAGCTCCTTGAGGACACAGAGTCTTACCTACAGGCCTTCCTGGCTGGGGCTGCAGGCCCACTCAATGGGGACCACCCAGGTCCTAGGCAGTCATCTTCCCCAGAGCAGGGGCCCCCACAGCTGACCAAGTCCAAAGGCCTCCCCAAGTCAGCTTGGGGTGGAGGTACCCCAGAGGCCCAGAGGTTGGGCTTTGGTGCTACCTCAGAGGGCCAGGGGCCCCTCCCTTTTCTCAGCATGTTTATGGGTACAGGGGATACCCCACTGGGCTCCCGGCCTGGCCACCCCCATTCATCTCAGGTGAAAAGCAAGCTCCAAATTGGCCCCCCTTCTCCTGGGGAAGCCCAGGGACCTCTTCTGCCCTCTCCAGCCAGAGGTCTCAAGTTTCTAAAGCTGCCTCCCACCTCAGAGAAGGTCCCCAGCCCAGGAGGCCCTCAGCTAAGTCCCCAGGTCCCACGGAACTCTCGAATTCCCTGTCGGAACAGTGGCTCAGATGGCAGCCCCTCCCCACTGCTGGCCCGCAGGGGTCTGGGTGGAGGAGAACTGTCCCCAGAGGGGGCGCAGGGCCTACCCACTAGCCCTTTGCCCTGCTCTGCAATCCCAGAGTCTGCACAGCTCAAACCACCCCTACCAGCCTTGTCTACCACGCTGTCCCCAGGCCCAGTGGTATCTCCCGGCTATGAGAATATCCTGGACCTTTCCCGGAGCACGTTTATGAGCCCTTCCCCAGAGCCACCTCCATCCCCACTGCAGGTGCCCACCTACCCACAGCTGACTCTGGAGGTACCGCAGGCCCCTGAGGTCCTCAGAAGTCCTGGAGTCCCCTCAAGCCCCTGCCTCCCAGAATCCTATCCCTATGGGAGCCCCCAGGAGAAGGGTTTGGACAAGACAGGCCTGGAGTCTCCCCATCCTGGTCGCAGGACCCCAGGCAACCCATCCAAGAAGCCTAGCCAGGGGTCAGGGCGGCGACCTGGGGATCCTGGCAACACACCTCTGCGGGACAGACTGGCAGTCCTGGGGAAACTGAAGACAGGCCCTGAGGGGCCCCTGGGTCCAGAGAAGAACGGAGTGCCAGCCAAGCCTGGCACTGAGAAGGCCCGGGCACCAGGGCGTTCAGGGGAGAATGCTGGAGACGCTGTGTCCCCCAGGCCCCCTGAGCAGCCAGAAACTAAAGGGGCTCTGCGGGGGGTGGTGGCCTTAGGCACAAACAGCCTGAAGCAGCAGGAACCTGGACTCAGCGGGGATCCTGGGGCCCGAGTCTACTCCTCCCACTCCATGGGGGCCCGGGTGGACCTGGAGCCTGTCTCACCAAGGAGCTGCCTCACCAAAGTAGAGCTGGCCAAGAGCCGGCTGGCAGGGGCCCTGTGCCCCCAGGTACCCCGTACCCCTGCCAAAGTGCCGACCTCAACCCCCAGCCTGGGCAAGCACAATAAGAGCCCTCACAGCAGCCCTACAAAGCTACCTTCCAAGTCTCCCACCAAGGTGGTATCCCGACCTGGGGCCCCCCCAGTCACCAAGGAGCCCTCTAAGCCTGACAAGGGGAAGGGCCCGCTGTGGGCAGACTGTGGTGGCACCACTGCCCAGCCCACACCCCCACTGCCTGGCCCTGCTGACCCTAGCCAGGGCCCTGAGGGGCTGGCCCCACACTCAGCAATTGAGGAGAAGGTGATGAAGGGCATTGAGGAGAATGTGCTGCGGCTTCAGGGCCAAGAACGGGCCCCAGGCACTGAGGCCAAGCACCGCAACACCAGCAGCATTGCCAGCTGGTTTGGCCTTAAGAAGAGCAAGCTGCCAGCACTGAACCGTCGCACAGAGGCCACCAAGAACAAGGAAGGGGCTGGTGGGGGCTCCCCACTCCGAAGAGAGGTAAAGATGGAAGCCCGGAAGCTGGAGGCCGAGAGCCTCAACATCTCCAAGCTGATGGCCAAGGCAGAAGACCTGCGCCGGGCACTGGAGGAGGAGAAGGCCTACCTGAGCAACAGGGCTCGGCCCCGGCCCGGGGTCCCCACCGCAGGACCCAGCTTGGGGCTGGGGCAGGTGCAGGGCCAGCTAGGCAGTGTGTACCAGGGTGCAGACACCTTCATGCAACAGCTGCTCAACAGGTGAGGGTCTGAGACCAGCTGGCCGGTGCTTACTGGGCTGGGGGCACTTTTCCCTCTCTGGCACAACTAAGTCTGGAGCTGGGCCTGCCTTTCCTGAGAGTCTGAGATCTTCACAGGTCTAAAGGGGTAGGATGCCACCAAAGCATCTTAGGGCCTGAAAGAAAGATCCAGGGCTTGAATCAAAAGTCCGAGTCTAGGGACTTGACTCCGAGTCCGAATCAAAAGTCTGAGTCTACATCCCAGCTCCCCTCCTTGCTAGCATCTGATGTCAGATGTTAGGCATCAGGCTTGCTAAGACCCAGTGCCATTTGAGAAGAGTCAGTTGTCCATAACTTCCTGGATTATCTCCATATCAAATGAGATAGCTTGTTAAAGGTACCTGTGTATGGTAGTTAAGTGAGTGCTAGATCCTACCTATGGTTTGATGAAGGTCATCTTCAGGAAAGGGACAAGGAGAGTCCCCTTTCCCATCTTGCCCTTTGGCACCTGAACAGGAGCTGTGGTTTAGCGAAGGAACTCACCCATCTTGGGGTTGCTCTGTCTGGGCCAGATAAGGCAGAAGGTACACAGGAACTGGGCCTCAGGTAGGGTGTGTGGTCTGGACAGTAAGCATGCTCAGAAGTTCAGCTGGAGCAGGGTGTATTGCGCCTGAACCTGGCTCTGACCCGGCCTGAATGTCTACTTATAAACACCGTTGAGTAGTGCCTAGGCTTGATACTGGGTATTTTAAGGGCATTCTCCCACCTTCTCCCTACCCCTGTTGTTCCTTTGGCGTTTTCCCAGGGTTCCTGCCTATTGCCAGTATCAGGAGGGGTTGATGGGAACAACCACCAGCAATTTGTCCCCTTCCCCAGGGTAGGGTGGCAATGAATGTGTCCCTAGGCCCAGCACCATTGGAGGGTGCAGGGCTGGAATGTGGCAAGGTGGGGGGCCTGGGCCTCCCTCACCTCTGTCTGCACATTGCCCCTAGGGTGGATGGCAAGGACTTGCCACCCAAGAGCTGGCGGGAGCCCAAACCTGAGTATGGAGATTTACAGCCAGTATCCACTGACCCTAAGAGTTCCTGGCCAGCCTGTGGGCCCAGAAATGGCCTGGTGGGCCCTCTTCAGGGCTGTGGAAAACCTCCTGGAAAGGTAAGTTTTGGGGGCAAGGTCAGGGTAGAGGTGCCTGGCTCTCTGGCCCTGTCAGTTCTCTTACCCCCTGGACTGCTCCCCTTCCCTGGGGCCAGGAAGCTGCCGGATGCACTCCTGGTCTCCATAGGGGGGACAAGGGAGGGGAGAGAGGCTTCCTCGGGGCCAGGAGTCTGCAGGGACTCAGACCCATGCTCCAGGAGCCCTAATGCTGCTACCCCACACTCCCATACCTATATTCCTACTCCCCAGAGGCATGGGAGGGTCTGGGATAAGATGGAAATGGACTCTGAAGTCTCCTGTACCCCCACAGCCCAGCATCGAGCCAGGGAGGCGGGAAGAGATGCCCTCAGAGGAAAGCCTGGCCGAGCCAGTGCCCGCCTCCCACTTCACAGGTCAGCAGGGCCCAGGGGCTGAGAATGGGGTCTGCGCCTCACCCTCTGCCAACTCCATTCTTCCTGTCACTAGAGCAGGTGCCAGGCTCTGAGCCTTAGGCACTGCAGCTGCATAGGAGCCAGTCTCCTCCCTACTCTCAGGGGGTCCTGTGTAGCCAGTAGCGTCCGGAGTAGGGTACAGCCTTGCAGGCAGGAAGCTGCAGGAGGAGGGCAGAGGGGCTGACCAGCCTCACCTTTGACATGCCCTTCCTCTCCCCAGCCTGTGGCTCCTTGACTCGAACCTTGGACAGTGGCATTGGGACCTTCCCACCCCCAGACCATGGCAGTAGTGGGACCCCCAGCAAGAATCCTCCCAAAACCAAGCCACCACGGCTAGAGCCCCCGCCTGGGGTGTCCCCAGCTCGGCCCCCACCCCTTACCAAAGTCCCCCGCCGCGCTCACACGCTGGAGCGGGAGGTGCCGGGCATAGAGGAGCTGCTAGTGAGCGGGCGGCACCCCAGCATGCCAGCCTTCCCTGCACTGCTCAGCGCCACTCCGGGCCACCGAGGCCATCAAACCTGTCCTGATGGTGAGTGTTCAGGTGGGAGGGTGGGACATCCCTGGGACCTGGACAGCTTCATCCACCTTCCCCTTGTTTCTGGACAGATTCCTGTGAGGATCCAGGCCCTCCTCATCCTGTCCAGCTGGCCAAGAACTGGACCTTCCCCAACACAAGGGCGGCCGGCAGCTCCTCAGACCCTTTCCTATGCCCACCCCGACAGTTGGAGGGGCTGCCCAAAAACCCCATGGTGAGAACAGGACTTGGGAACAGGAGAGAGGGATGTGGGGAACCAGCTTCCGCAGGGAGGAGTGCCTGTTTCTTGAAGTCTCAGTCTGGGGCTGCCCACTGAGGGATCTCCCTGCTACAGGCCACCAACTGGCCCTGCTCATATACCTCTCTTGGGGGAAAGGTTTCTATCAAGGACCTTGGTAGGACTAAGTTGTTCTAACCTGCTTCTTCTGAGGTGTGCCCCTTGGGGGAACCCCTTTTCTCCCTCATCAGTGGGCAGAATGCCCTTCAGGCCCAGGACCTCTCAGCTGGGCCAGGAAGTGGAAAGGAGCCTCCTCCTAAGCTGCCTGCTCTTCCCCAGGCCCTGCCCATGGACCGGAAGCAGAGCCAGGAGCCCAGCCGCCCATCCCCTACACCCCAGGGCCCAGTGTTTGGAGGTAGCCGTACCCCTAGCACGTCGGACATGGGCGAAGAAGGCAGAGTGGCCAGCGGAGGCCCTCCAGGGCTGGAGACCTCAGAGTCGCTCAGCGACTCACTGTATGACTCACTGTCCTCCTGTGGGAGTCAGGGCTGAGGGGCTGCACCACACCACCGCCCCCTCTGGAGTTGGGGACCACAACTGGACCAGCTCTTCACGCCCCACCATCTCAGAGCCATTGGGGCCCCTCCATGAAGGGACCAAGGAGGAAGGTGGACAAGGAGGTGAGGGGGCCCCTGGCACACCCCACTGCTCACCGCTGCTGTGGATGAGATGGCCGTGCTCAGCTCAGGGAGAGACCCAACCCTTGGTCCCTTCTCTCACCCAGACTAAAGCTTCTCCTTTGAGGGGCTGGAGGCTTAAAGCTACTGTGTCCCAGCCTGCCAGCTCCTACTTCAGGCTGAGCCATCTTGTGGTGCTGGGCTTCCTGCCCACCAACTGTGCCATCTCTGCCCCAAAGCCCCACAGGGCCACTCTGGAGGCCCCATGCTGGTGGAGTTTGGGAGGCGGGGGACAAGTTGCCTTCTCTCTCTGCCCTGGTCCTCCCTGCTGTCTGGATGGTGCTGCCCTCCCCTGCCCCATGTCTTTGGGGTCTGTCCGTCAGTCTTTTTCGTTGTTTTTTTTTATATTAAAGCGCCTGGCCAGGTCCCTGCCCCATCCCTGCGCTGCGGTTAATTTATCTGTTGTTAATGCGGCTGCTCTGCTGCTGCCTCTGCTTCTGCCGTATCCCTAATAAATTGTGGGGGCCCTGCTCTGACCTGACTTGGTTTGTTGTGTGGAAGAACTCAGGGATAGATGGGTGCATGGAGACCACATGGGTGCCAGATTGAAGGGCCCCTAGTTCCTTTGTCAGGTGAGCTGGTTGGAGTCACCATAGAAGGTCACAGGGGTAGGGAAGAGGGGCCTACATCAGCCTGGAGTGGTACTTGGGCTTGGGCAGACAGAAGGACAACCCCTTGGAGAGCGAGGTGGAGGGGACGACTATAACACACTCAAGCCTTGCACAGACCTGGTCGGATGGGACAGGCAACTTTGAGCTTCAGGGTCTGGGGGGCAGATACAGTTAACTATCTGTAGCCTCCTGTTGCCACCTTCTAATCTCTTCAAACACTGGGCTTTCCCCAATTCCTTTTGTCTCTATTTCTACCTCCCATTTCAACTAGAAGTTCCTTTGGCTCTGAAGGTCTTAGTTTAGGAAAGAGAGGGCAGAAATGAGACTATGGGGGTGGGTCCGGGCTTTGAGGGCTTATTGTGGATTCTCTGCATGGCTTGAGGACGCCATGGGTGGTCATGGCCCTCAGCCCAGCTCATACTGGCCAGCCAGGTGGGGCCTAGGAAGGCTGCCTTCCTGCCCAGGCTGCAAGATATGGCATAACTTATCCAGTGCACCCACCTGACACAGCCTACACTTGCCACCTCCCCATAACATACAACTCTGAAGGCCACCTAGGCATCATGGATGCTTGAGACCCCTAGTCTGTGGCTAGGACTCTAGACAGTTCTTGTGTGGGAAGTGGAGGCCCTATAGTAGACACAAAGTCAACATGTCCCCTCTGTGTTAGCACCACAGACTAGCTGAGCCAGAGTCAGGGATGCCTGGACAGGAATTATTGCCGAGCCCCTTCAAAACTCACTTATTCCACTGGACTTCAGTCCTGTACTCTGACCAGACCAAAGAGAATTGGAGGTAGGGGGATTGTCAGCTCCTCCTGGCAGTGTTTCTGTAGGCCCTGGGTGCACCCTGGGAGCAGTGAAATAACTCCCTCATTAAAATAAACACCTACTAGCCAGGCAAGGTGTTACATGCCTGTAATCCTAGTACTTTGGGAGAATGGGGCAGGAAGGATGGCTTGAGGCCAGAAGATGTAGACTGAAGTGAACTATGATGATGCCACTGCACTCCAGCCTGAGCAATAGAGACTCTCAAAAAATAAATACAGGCCAGGCATAGTAGCTCATGCCTGTAATCCTAGCACTGTGGGAGGCCACGGCAGGTGGATAGCTTGAGTTCAAGAGTTCAAGACCAGCCTGAGCAAGATCAAAACTCTGTCTCTACCAAAAACAGAAAAACTGAGGCAGGAGCCTCACTTGAGCCCAGGAGTTTCAGGGTTGCTGTGAGCTATGAAACCTTGGTACTCTACCCAGGGCAACAGAATGAAACTATGTCTAAAAATAAGTAAATAAAAATAAAATAATAAAAAATAACCATATTGACCAGCCTCAAGACTCCTAACTCTCACCACAGCCCTGCCAAGGAAGCAGCATCTTTGTCTCCAGATGAAAACACTGCGACTCAGAAACACTGATGATTGCTCAAGGCTGAGAAGTGATGGGTTCCTTTTGGGGTAGCATTGCTTTCTTCTTCTTTGACTTTAATCTCCTCTTCTCTTTTTGGCCTGTGGATCATACCTATTGGGTGGGGCTTGCAAGCACTGAGTAGAAGTCAAGAGTCTTAGCCACTGGGTCTGGATTTTGTTTCATTTTGAGACAGATTACACTTTGTTGCTCAGGCTAAACTCAAACTTCCAGGTTCAAGTGATCCTCCTGCCTCAGCCTCTCAAGCAGCTGGGACTACAGGTGTGCTCCACCATGGCCAGTTCTGCTCTAGTTTTGTCAGAGACGTTTCATTCCTTCTTTGCATTTGGTGGTGTGCACTTATAATCCCAGCCACTCAGGAGGCTGGATTGGAGATCACTTGAGCCCAGGAGTTTTGATTATGCCACTGCACTCCAGCTTCGGCAACAAAGCAAGGCTCTTTAAAAAAGAAACAATTCGTCTTAGCGCCTATAGCTCAACTGGCTAAGGCGCCAGCCACATACACCTAAGGTGGCGGGTTCGAATCCCCAGCCCAGACCCACCAAACGACAATGATGGCTGCAACCAAAAAATAGCCGGGCGTTGTGGCGGGCGCCTGTGGTCCCAGCTACTTGGGAGGCGGAGGCAAGAGACTCGCTTGAGCCCAGGAGTTGGAGGTTGCTGTGAGATGTAATGCCACGGCCCTCCACCCAGGGGGACGGCTTGAGGCTCTGTCTCAAAAAAAAAAAAAAAAAGTTTTGGCTCCCCAAAAGCTGAACTGCTAATAGCCCACTGTTGATCAGAAGCCTTGCTGATAATCAACAGTCGGTTAACACACATTTTGTATGTTATATGTATTCTATACTGTATTCCTCTGACAAAGTAAGCTAGAGAAAAGAAGATGTTATTAAAAAATAATAAGGAAGAGAAAATACATTTACTGTTCCCTAAGTGGAAGTAGATTGTGATAAAGATTTTTTATCTTCGTCATCTTAACTTTGAGTAGGTGGAGGAGGACGAGGAAGAGGAGGGATTGGTCTTGCTGTCTCAGGAGTGGCAGAGGCAGAAGAAAATTTGCATGTAAGGGAACCCATGCAGTTCAAACGCATGTTGGTCAAGGGCCAAGTGTGTACTAAAACTTATTTATCCATTCTTTTATTGATGGTCAACTGGATGGTTCCAAACTTGAGGCTATTGCAAACATTGTTGCCATGAACATCCACGAACATATCTCCTGGGCAAATAATTATGCACTTCTATAGGGTAGAAGTGGAATCATCAGATCATACCACAGACATAGCTTTAAAATTATAGATACTGCCACTTGGTTTGGCAAAGTGGTTTCACCAATTTCCATTTCTGGTAGCACATTGTGAGAGTTCCTCTGGCTCCATATCTTTGCTAACACTGAGTAGTGTATTTAGTACTGGCTCATTATATTTAATGTTTTTTCTCAAGATATGTTTATTCTGCATCCTTTTATTCATGATCAGACTATTGCATTTAGCAATAAACAGCATGGATGCTAAAGACAGTCTACATTAAAATCCTTTGTTAGAATTTTTTACACTTTCCACAGAACAGGAACTAAAATAACTTTTTGTGCAATTAATCACAAATACAGTCCTCGAGTTTTTTGCCCATACACATGAGTATTGTTCAAAACATGTCTTCTTGTAGCAGCTAGGCCCTGCCACCACTGTGCTTGGTGAACTTTTCTTCACAAATCTGTTGTAACCTGTAGCTTCTTCCTGGCTCTCCTCTCCTGCTAAGCTTTGTTTCCTGGGAGTGATTAAAACCATCTGCCAGTGCCATAGCTGCTGCTGCTACTGGAACCACCATAGCCATCTTGGTTTTATAGTTTGGCAAAGTATTGGCCAACACCACCCTAGGGGCCAGAGCTTCTGCCTCCAAAATTTCCTCTCTTCACGGGTCCAAAATTTGAAGACTGATTGTTGGAATTGCCAAAATCATCGTAGCTTCCACCACCTCCAAAATTGCTTCCTTCATTACCCAATCCATTGTAGCCATCCCCACTGCCTCTATATCCACCCCTACCACGGCTGCCACCAAAGCCACCATGACCACTGAGGTTTCCTCCATGGCCAAAGTTGTCATTTCCACCAAACCCACCTTCATGACTCCCACCAAAGTTTCCAGAACTACTTTGATCTCTGGCCGGATGAAGCACTAGAGAGCTCTTGTTTTGAAGGGGCTTTCTTTACTTCACAGTTGTGGCCATTCACAGTATAGTATTTCTTTTCTTTTCTTTTTTTTTGTAGAGACAGAGTCTCACTTTATCACCCTTGGTAGAGTGCTGTGGTGGCATGGCTCACAGCAACCTCCAACTCCTGGGCTTAGGGGATTCTCTTGCCTCAGCCTCCCAAGTAGCTGAGACTACAGGCACCCACCACAACACCTGGCTATTTTTTTGTTGCAATTCAGCCAGGGCTGGGTTTGAACCTGCCACCCTCAGTATATGGGGCCGGTGCCCTACCTACTGAGCCACAGGCACCGCTCACAGCATAGTATTTCTGAGTAACAATCTTATCCACAGAATCGTGGTCATCAAACGTTACAAATGCAAAGCCCCTCTTCTTGCCACTGCCTCGGTGAGTCATGATTTCAATCACTTCAGTTTTCCCACCCTGTTCAAATAGTCTCTTAGGTGACCCTCTTCAGTGTCTTCTTTAATGCCACCAGCAAAGATCCTTTTCACAGTTAAGTGGGCACCAGGTCTTTGAGAATCTTCTCTGGAGGTGGCTCTCTTTGGTTCTGTCCACCTTGTGTGGCCTTACATTCATAGCTGCCTCCACCTCCTCCATGGTGGCATATGTGACAAACCCAAAGCCCCTGGAGTGCTTAGTGTGAGCGTCACCATTGCTCAAAATGGCTCCTCAGACTCTCATCAGTCGTTTCAAAGCTCCACCCTCCAATGAAGAGCTTCCACAGCAGGCTCTTTAGGAGACTCTGACTTAGATACCATGGCAGTGGGAAGAGAGACTTTAATTATGCTTTCTTGGCAGTGTCTGCAGGCAGAAAGCAAGTGCAGCAAATCAATCAATGCAAATATGCTTGGTGTTATGGCATTTGTTGACCATTTCTGCAGAAAAAATGACCTTAGAACTTAGCAGCTTGGCTTGGTGCCTATAGCTCAACCGGCTAAGGCGCCAGCCACGTACAACTAAGGTGGCGGGTTCGAATCCCCAGCCCAGACCCGCCAAACAACAATGACGGCTGCAACCAAAAAATAGCCAGGCGTTGTGGCGGCGCCTGTGGTCCCAGCTACTTGGGAGGCGAAGGCAGGAGACTCATTTGACCCCAGGAGTTGGAGGTTGCTGTGAGCTGTAATGCCACGGCACTCTACCCAGGGGGACAGCTTGAGGCTCTGTCTCAAAAAAAAAAAAAAAAGAACTTAGCAGCTTAAAACATTGGACATATCGTCTCACATAGTTTCTTTGGGTCAAGAACCCAGGAATGGCTTGTGTGGGTGGTTCTGACTCAGAGTCTCTTGCGACCTTGAAATCAAGATGCTGGCCAGGGCTGCAGTTATTCAGAGGCTCAATGGGCCAGAGGATCTTCCTCCAAACTCACTGATGTGGCTGCTGGCTGAAGTCCTCAGTTACTTGACCTATAACTCTCTCCATCACACTACTTGTCATATGACAGCTGGCTTCTCCTAGAAGAGTTGATGAGAGAGAGAAGAAGAGAGAGAATGAGCGAGAATGCAACCAAGACAGCAGCTGCAGTGTCTTTTATGACCTAAACTCAAGAGTGACATACCATCATGTCTGCCATATTCTACTGATCACATAAACAAACGCTGGTACAATGTGGAGGGTGTGAATTCCAGGAGCTGGATCATTAGAGGCCAATCTGAAGGCTGGCTACCACATTCATTATGGAGTTAGTTTGTTTTTCCCTGGTTGTCAGTATGTGGAGCATTTGTTCATTTGTATTGGCCATTAGAATTTCTTCTTCTATGAATACTTTGCTATTTTTCTGTGGGGTTGTGTCTTTCTTATTGATTCGTAGGGGTACTTTCTTTTTTATTTTAAGAGACGAGGTCTCTCTACATTGCCCAGGCTGAAGGATGAAGTGTAGTGATTCCCTATTCACAGGCATGATCATTGCCCCCTAAAGTCTCAAACTCTTGGGCTTAAGCGATTCTCCTGCCTCAGCCTCCCAAATAGCTGGGAACTCAGGTGCAAGACACCAAGCCTGGCCCAAGAGTGCTTTTTTATATTCTGGATATGAAGCCTTTGCTGGTTGCAAACATCTTCTTCCACCATGTGGCTTATCTTTTCACTTCTTATGTGATGTGATTTAATAAACAGAAGTTCTTATTTTGAACAGAGCAAAATTCATTGATCTCTTCATTCATAGTTAGTGATTTGTATCTTATTTAAGAAATGTCTCTCTCTGCTGAGACCAGGAAGACATTTTCTTATATTATCATTTAAGAGCTTTATTATTTTTCCTTTCAAAAAATAGGTCTATGATCCCCCTTGTATAGATTTTTATGTAAGTATCATGTATAGGACCAATTTTATTTCTTCTATGTATTGATATTCAATTTTCTCAGTACCATTTATGAAAAAGACTGTCCTACGTTTCAGCTGTCACCCTCGTGATAAATCAATTGCCCTTATCTGTGTTCCTACTTCTGTTTTCTTTTCTATCCTATTGCTCTATTTTTTTTTATTCTGGTTCTAATACCACCTCTTTTTATTAGCACAGATTTAAATAGGTATTACTATTTTGTACAGTAAATCCTCCAAAGCTTGTTTCCAAAAAGCAGAGAGAAGAGTAATATAGTTCTGAATCTTGGAATGGCTGGTCTGATGAGAAATGTGTGGTCTTTGATCTTGGGAATCCCTAAATCTTGGCATTTCTTTAAAATCTAGATTAAATTCTACTGTGTCCATGGCATTATCCCTAGGCAGAGAATCTCTCATCTAATCACCTCTGATTTCCAAGGCAAACAAAAACAATCTCCGATAACACACACATTCAATATTCTAATCAGGGTTCACTTATAGAATTAGAGCTAAATATCACATACAATTTCAACATCTTTTCCTCCTAGTTCAGTCGAACCCGTGGTCAAAAGGACCTTTGTCTCTTTCTCCAAGGATTGTAAAATCTAGTGTGTGTGTGTGTGTGTGTGCGCATGTTCACACACATACACACACTGGGACATACTTATACTGAGAAATAATTTCTTATTTATCTGAAATTCAAATTTAACTGAAGAGTCCTACATTTTATGTGGCAACCCTACTTCCCACTCCTACTTCTGGGTTTCCCATTCTCCTCCGAGGTGTTAGGCACTGGGAAGAGCGATGAGGAGTGAGGAAGTGTGAACATCTTCTACTTCACGGCTGCTGCTGTAATTCTCCTTCAGCTGCCATCCACGGTGCCGCAGTCTGCCAAATCTGCCTCTCCTCAGGCACTTGTACAAGTCTCCGAAGGTCCTGCAGGGTGTGATCTTTTCTCCACTAGTTGCGTGCTCAGTGCCCGTGCATTCAGGAGCTTCCTTTTTCCCACCCAAAGGAGGTGAGATTCATTTCTGACCAGGCTGGCCTTGTGCTAGTCATTAAGCTGTTATCTCTCAACTCCAAACCCAACTTTCTATATTCTGCTCTGTGATATGAGGATCAGCATCGAGAAGACATATTTCTGCTTTTCCAGCTGCCTCCTCTTAGGTTCTGTTTATGGGGGCACTAGGGGCAACTGCAAGGCTGGAGGAAGAAGAAGGAACTTGCTCTGTCTGTCCCTGTGAGCAGCCTCCTTGCAAGGCTTCTTTCCCCTAGCAAGGCAGGTCCTTCTCTTAGCAGCAGCTGAATCCAGTTTGCAGTTTTCCTGATACTGGCCGAACCAGCCTCACTGTACCCTTCAGAGACTCCAGGCCCTTCTTACAGATTTGAAGGACCCCTCTCCTGAGATTCTAAGTGTTAATTCCAACCTCTTCTCATTGTTCCTCCAGACCGAGGGGTATAGTTTCTTTCTTCATTTGTTTCCTCTGTGCTAAACTCATGTTGTCTTTTTTCCTTTTTAGTTACCTAGTTTTCAATTTTATACATAGTTAATAATTCTACATATTAAATTCTCCCTGTTAGAATAACTGGTATGGTTTCTGTCTCTTGATGGGACCCTAACTGATACAGTGGCCTTGGTCCTTTTCTGAACAAAGGACTTCCCTGTTCTCATCCATTCACACCAACAGTGCCCATTGTGAAAAGCCTGGTTACAGTACTCAGAAAATCTGACCTCTCTCACCACTCAGTGTCAGAGGGTTGCCTAAAACAGGTTGCCTAAAGTCTCTTGGTCTTTATTTGACAAACTGAAATGGGAACAGTAATACCCACCTTAAGAGGAGGGTATGAATCTCATTAAGGCTAACCTTATGACACCTACCAACCCAAGAGATATCAAATATAATTCCTCCCATTTGTACCATTTTTGCGTTACCTTAATTCATCCATTCATACAATAAACATTTATGAAAGGCAAACATATTCCATGTTCTGGGGTAGACACTAGAGTTCAACGTAATGATTGCCATTCATTGAGCATTTGATCTGTGCCATTATATTGACCATTCTGCATATATTATCTTTTTAGTCCTCTATGATGGAGACCATTATCTCTTCACTAAAATTTCATGCTCTCACTTTCACTGTGTGGAAGCACCTTCCTAGCAAGGATAATGTTTTCCAGCTACTTTTTTTAGGGGAGGATCTGTTGCCCAGGGTAGAGTGTAGTGGCATCATGATAAGTTCACTGCAACCTCCAACAACTGGGCTCAAGTGATCCTCCTGCCTCAGCCTCCCTAGCAGCTGGGACTACAGGTGCATGCTACCATGCCCAGCTAATTTTTTAATTTTGGGGAGAGACAGGGTCTTGCTGTGTGGCCAGGCTGGTGTTGAACTCCTGGCCTCAAGCAATCCTCCTATCCCAGCCTCCCAGAGTGCTGGGATTATAGGTGTGAGCCACCACACCCAGCCCCAGCTACCTTTATGGTTAGATGCACCATGTGGCAAAGTTCTAACTGTGGAACGTGAATGGAAGTAACATTCACCACTTCTTACTCTGGTCCATAAAAAACCCTCCCACTTAGGGTTCTTTCATGCTCTTTCCTTTTCCTCTGCCTTGAAACAGAAAATGATAGCATCCAAGAGGACTGTGACTGAAGATCCTAGTATGATAGGGAACTTCCAAGACAGCGCCCAATGGTTTCTACCCCTAGGTATCCCCCACCAGGTATAGTCACCTCCATATTGACTGGGACAGATTTGCATAACTGAAAGGATTTGATGGAAATTATAAAATATGACTTAAAAGGTCAGTACATAAAAGACATTATGGTTTCTGTCTCCTTTATCCTGGATTACTCACTCTGGAGGAAGCTGATGCCATATTGTGAAGACACTCAAGCAAGCAGCCCTGTGCAGAGGTCCACATGATAAATTACCAAGACTTACTACCAATACCCACATACATGAGCTATCTTCAAAGTAGATTCTGTGGTCCTAGCCAAGCTTTCAGATGACTGCAACTCTGGTCAACATCTTGACTGCAACCTCAGGAAAAACTGTCATCAGAATGACTCAGCTAAGCCACTCCAAAATGCCTGACTCTCTGAAACTATGTGAGTATAAGTGGTTTCTATGAGGCCATTTATACACGGAAATAGATAACTAATGCATCTGAGGCCCTAAAGGACTGCCAGGAGAACTAGTATTAACTAGTACTAACATACACTGAATGAGTGTTGGGCAATATCTATAGTATTAAGCCACCAAACATTTAAAGTTTGTTACATTGCATAACAAATACTCTACATTATTAATTCAAATTTTATTCTCATCTGCTACTCTCTTTGAAAGAAATACATGGCACTGAGGGTCAGAATATAACAATATTTGAATTTAATAATTTCTTTGTTCTTATATACCACAATTGTTTTCAAATTTTATTTGGTACTGAGAACATTTTTTCCAATAAACCCTTTTCAAATCCCTCAGTATAAAACAAACAGTGTCTGAGCTTGTTCACACTGAAGCAAGGTTGAAGTAGTAACAATCTCACACCCTCTGCCCCAGCTCCCAACTCACTCATTCAAGTTATTTTAGGACATACTAATAGCATTTCCAACAAGAAAGACATAGATGAGGAACATAAGTCCCTCAAATTTGAAATTCTGGAACATGTTGTAAATGAAATGACTCTTGGAAGAATTAGTTATTGTATTAGTTTGCCAGGGATGCCATAACAAATGCTTAAACAACAGAAAGTTATTTTCCCCTAGTTCTGGAGACTTTAAGTCCAAAAGCAGGGTACTGGCAGGACTGGTTTCCTTTGAGGCCTCTCTCCCTGGCTTGTAGATAGCTGCCCTCTTGCTACGTCTTTAGTTGGTTATCCGTGTGTACACATGCCTGGTGTCTGTGTGTTCTAATCTCTGCTTCTTGTGAGAACACCAGTCAGACTGGATTAAGGCCCACCTAATGACCTAATTTTATCACATCTCCAACTACAGTCATATTTCAAGGTACTGGGATGTTATGACTTCAACATATAAATTTTGAGAGAATGTAATTCAGCCCATAACAGTTCTCTCTCTTCCTCTCTCTCTTCTATCTTGCCCTCTATTTTGCCTCCTCCCACCTTCCCTCCTTCTTTGTCTCCAGCTAGCAAATTAGCCTGAAGTAATTTGTACAAAACAAGTAGGCACATGTAAGGGAACTCCAAGAACTTTAATTTTACTGGGGGAAAAAATAAGCTCAACAAAGTCAATGGAATTTTGCAGAGTTAGATAGAACTCTTAATGTTAAAAAGCAAGCCAAATTATGCCAACTCCAGTCAGTGCAAGCCTGCTATCTCTGGTCATCTCAGCAGTTAAAATCTAGTTCTTGAAATACTTTCAAGTTCTAAGACTTCCTTTCTTCCACAGAAAAAGGAAAATGTGATTCCAGTTAAAGCCAAAAAGCAGCAGTGGGTTTGATGTTTAACTGCTCCCAGCTCACTTTCCAGGCAATTCTAGAAGAAACATGTTCCTCTTACATTTTAATGATACACTTCAAAAAAGGCAGAAAGGATCCCTTTGTTCACGTTGCAAGTATGTCTTCATCTCTTCTCTTAGGAAAGATATTAAAGGCAAATAAGAGGAAATGCTACCATGTGAAGTAGATGTTGCTGTCAAAAGTCTGGGAAGAGTTCAATAGCCTGGGAATAAACTTGCTTGGAGAAAGCAATTCCAAGTGCCTTTCAAAGTTAATGACTATTAACATAATTTTCTTTTTTACAAACCATGTGGATATATACATAAAGCAAGTGTAGTGAGGTTGAAATTTTACCCACACTCTGCCTCATTTAGAATGCATTTGGCTGCAAGTCACAGATATTTATCTCAAGCAAATTTAAATTAAGGCATTTATTCTTTCATGTAACAAGTAGGGTAGTTTAGTTCAGCTGTCCAACAGCATTGTCAAGGATCCAGATTTCTTCTAGCTTCCCTGAAAGTCCTTAACTAAGTCCCTTGTTGGACCAATCATTACCTTCATCAGAATAGAGACTATTTCTTTCCTATGTTATCTCTTCTTTCCAATAAGAGAGATCTTCCCAGATGCCCTACAGGAGATGTTTTGATGTCTCATGGCCAGAATTATTGTACAATTCCTTGCCTAAACCAATCACTAACAAGGTAATGGGGCATGATGACCAGTTTGGACTAATCGGTATTTGCTTCTGAGTCCCATAGGAGAGGGCCATTTTCCCTGAACAAACAGCTGTACAGAAAGAAGAGGATGCCTAAAATCAGAGTAACCAACAGTATCTGCTACATACAACTCAAGTGTACAAAGCATGGGCTTTCTCACTTGTCTATAAATATCTTGCCCATGAGCTCCTCCCATGGATGCAGGGGTGGAAAAATTCTTAACTTCCAGTTAAAGTAACTTGGTCACTTCTAGTTCAAAACAGTCTTTCTCAAATTGGCTCAGTTTCTTTTGTGTAAATATTTAATTCAAGGTTCAAATTCTCTACCAGAGCTAGCTCTCTCTTCTCAAAGGTTGGTTCCTTGTTCTCTATCTCAAGGTGGTGTCTAAGTGTGTGGAAAATTCTATACTTTCTACTGATGAAGGCTGGGTGGGAAGGGGCCACATGCTCCTCATTGTGCTGTCTCTTGGATCATCAATACCCTCCACAGAGATGTCCCTTGTCCTGTCTGATCTTTGATGCTCCTGCTGGCCTCTGCTGCTAATGGCCACAGCTAGTCAAAATTGTGGTCACTCCTCCTACTTGGGTTGTGATCCTGGGTGCTGGGTAAGTTCCACCTTAACTGTCACTGGCTGCACTGGTCTCTCTGAGGCTTGGTTGTAGCTTATGTTCAATTTCCCTGGCCTAGGCAACCCATCCTGCAGCTCATGGCTACAGAATCGTGTTGCCCTTAGAATAAGAAGACAGCTAATACATCCAATTGTTTTCTTTGTCCCTCTTGGGATGGTAAAGGGGGTTGCTGGTATATTTTCTTGCACGCAGGAATTGAAAAAGAATCAAGGCACCAGAACACGTCCTCTCTGTGTAAGCACACAATACCACCAATGTTCCTCTAATGCTGCCACTCTGTGTTGGTGAAGGGCTTCCAATGACTAATATTTATCGCAGAGTACCAGGCAAGGACTAGAGTCCAAGCTTCACTACTTAAGCATTTCCCCCAAATGGCTCTCAGTTTTGCCAGGATACACTCTTACCCCTCCTCCCCCACAGGAAATTTGGATCTAGAGGGAAGGAGGCAAGATACACAAATAAGGGTTCAACCCCCAGAAAAGGGAGCACTTGTTCTACATCTCCTTACCTGTTCACAACTCCCATACATCATTTTCTCATTTCTAAACAGGAGTCATAATTGTTCACAACTCAGATTGTTGTTGTCAATCGTGTCCTCTTTCTTTTCTATCCTATGGTCCTCTTTGTTCCAGAAGGGATTTACTTTTCCTTTTTCCTAGGGAAACAGGTATCTTGAGATAAAGTTATTAAAGAAAATAACTCCCCTTAATAGAGAAAATAACTCAGATTATTGAAAGAGGAAAAATACTTCAAAAAAACAGCATTCACTGGTATGGGTATTTTTTTTTTTTTTTTGAGACAGAGTCTCACTTTCTTGCCCCTAGTATAGTGCTGTGGCATCATATCTTACAGAAACCTCAAACTCTTGGGTTCAAGCAACCCTCTTTCCTCAGTGTCCCAAATAGTTGGGACTATAGGCACCCACCACAATGCCCAGCTATTTTTTATTATTTTCTTTTTTTTTTTTTTTAGAGACAGGGTCTTGCTCTTGCTCAAGCTGGTCTCATATTCGTGAGCTCAAGCAATCCACCTGGCCTTGGCCTCCTATAGTGCTAGGATTATAGACATGAGCTACTACGCCTGGCCTGGAATGATTATCTCTAAAATGTTATTCCTAGTCCATCATTTGTCAGTTGTCCAGGTCAAATTTTTCATTTGAAATAGGCAAAGTTTTGTTAAAGACAATCACTTTCACAAACATACTTATTATGATGGATGTTCAAAGTGGTGACCTAGAAGCCAGGGATTTACTCAGAGTTTGTATATGCTTGCTGCATTCTATTAATTAGCTTAGTTTAGTGGACTATTTAAATAAATGCCCCTTTATTGAGCATCTACTATGTATCAAAAGCTTTACATCCATGAATTCAAATAACTGAATTCTAACCCTATATAGTAATTCTGTACCTATAAAGTAGGAATTATTATCTTCATCTTACATCTTTTTTTTTTATTGAATGTTAACTATGTACATTAATGCACTTCTGGGGTACAGTGTGGGGTTTTTACATGCATTCTGAAATACTTCCATCGAACTGGTCAACACAGCCTTCATGTCATTTTCTCAGTTATTGCTTTAAAACGTTCACATTCTACTCTTAGAAAGATTCACCTGTACCCCTATAAGA
>CAUYTI010063790.1:0-26875 GCA_963575145.1 Galago senegalensis | reverse complement strand
CCTGTGGTCCCAGCTACTTGGGAGGTGGAGGCAAGAGACTCGCTTGAGCCCAGGAGTTGGAGGTTGCTGTGAGCTGTAATGCCACGGCACTCTACCCAGGGGGACAGCTTGAGGCTCTGTCTCAAAAAAAAAAAAAAAATTGTAATCAGGAAAGCTTGTGAAACCCTGGGTAAAGAGGATTTATTATTGCAAAATTTTTCTGAGTCTTTCACATACAATTGTGCATGAATCTCCAAGGTGGGGTAAAGTAGGATGGCTGCCCCATTTATTTGTCAGCTGAACTCTTTTCTGTGGAGCAGCCAGTGTTCTATCCAGGGCCCTCTGGAAAGGTAATGTCCCAGGGTCCTTCCACAGCACACCTCCAAAGGCAGGCACAAACACATCTCATCTTTCTTCTGTGTTTCCAGCACCTAGGACAGGTCTGAGACCTGCTTGTTACCTGTGAGGTAGGAATGGGGGAAATGAATTCAGTTACACAAAGAGTTGGATTTGGCACCTTCTAGGCCTGACTCAGGACTGATAGAGAGGGGGATACTTGGGGATATTTCCTGATCTTGAGACCTGGGCAGTAAAGAGCAGCCACCTTGAGAGTCTAGGGGTGTCATTTGTCTCTCAGTGTCTGCCCTGGGTGTTCTTAGGGTGTCCTGCGCATCCCAAACCATGAAGAAATGGGCCATGAAGCTGACTGGCCCCACTTTGAGAAAGTCAGTGGAGACCTGATGTTCTGAGGCTATTTGTTGAGAATGTTGTCAGGGCAAAAGTGGTGGGATTTCCCCACAGGCGTCACTTGAAGGTGTTCCTATCTGTATGAAGGCATTCCCTAGAAAATCCTTAAGATGGAGCCAGACACCAGGAAGGGCAACCCAGGGTGGCAGGGCTGGTGTAGAGGGGTTGTCCCCAAACTGAAAGGATTGTGATGGAGGATGGTCTTGGGAGACATGGCCCCTCAGCCCCCTCACTTGAGCTTGTCTGGACGGGGCCAGCTGCCTCCCAAGCATCAGTTTTGGTAGCCTCCAACAGGGCCAAACTGTGGAGGGAAGATGCCCAGCAGAACCCCCAGACAGCATCCTTCCCTTCCCCAGACCCTGGGTTACTGTGGCTGAGATAAGTGCAGACAATTCATTAAATCCATGCCCATCTGGCATGGTTGTAAGAGTGTTATCTCACAGGGTACTGTTCTGGGGGAAGTGAGGTACTTTCCCGAGCTTCTAGTGAGAAGAATGAGCCTTGTTGGGGGTGAAATGCACAGTCATCTGTGCTGAGGTCTGCTGCTGTCAACCCACAGCTGGGACAAGTTAAGTGTTGTCGGAGAGAAGGAGAATATAAAGCGCACGCTGAGTGCACATGGGATCCCTCAACCCTCACAGCCGCTGAGCACAGAAACCAGCCCCAGAGCTGTCCAGCAGGGGTCCCCTAACTACTGAGGCACTGCCCTTGGCACTGCACTAAAAGCTACCCACTGTGGTCAGAGAGCTGCTCACAGGGCATCCTTAGCACCTAGGAGGGCCCCCAGTGGTCCTGTGGCAGTTTCCCTGATATGTTAGATCTCAAACTCCCTGGAAAGTTCCATGGGAAGAAGCTCTGGGCCTTTGTACAGACCTCACTTTACTTCCAGACCATGCTATGGAGTATTCAGACCATCTGCCCAGCATGTACTCCTGAGGAGTCCAGACCCCTCACTAAATACCTGTGCTTTGCTGTACAGCCTGTGACCTCCTAGCATCTGCGACTCAGCCCAGCACTGCCTCTTCTAGGAAGCTCTCCTTACCTTCTCCAGTAGCATTCTCCTGTCTTTCCCAGGCAGAGATTGGGCCAGAGAGCACAAGCCCCAGCAGGCGGGGTCTAAGCCTGTGGTAGGACAGCCCCTGTGTCTAGGGCACCATCACTCACTCACTTATTCACTCTTTCATTCTTTTGGCCTGTGTTAACTGAGAGCTCCCACATGCCAGGCCCTGGGCGAAGCGCTGGATACATAGAAATAAATGATGCCAGTGCCAGTGGTGCTCAGCCTTAGCATGTATTAGCAATGTTCTAAGTCTAGGAGACTTCACGTCAGCACACTCATGAACATGCAGCTGAGCTCCTGCCATCCCACAGCGGCCCCACAGGTAGGCACTATGCTTCCCCATCTGACTTGCCTAAGGTGATTTGCTAATCAGCACCTGAAGAGCTGGGGTTTCTGACCTCATGGGGCTCATGTTCTACAGGGAAAATAAATAGAGCATGAGAAATAAAAACTGGAAATGAGGAAAATAAACTAGAATGGGAGGACATTCTAGGACTCTAGGAAGTTGCAGATTAGAAGGTCGTGGTGGTGATAGGCAAACCAGGACCAGAGTCACAGAAGCCCATGCTACAGTTCTGTGGGGCGTGCAGCAGTGCTCAGGTCAGAGGGCGCCAGGCTGCATATATCAAAGGGGTCAGCTGTCAGCCCCACAGACATGAGGAGCTACCCTGAAAGAGGAAACTAAGAGCAGGATAGACCCACACAGGAGGGGCCCACGCGTGGCCAGTGTCTCCGTCATGGACCACCCTCTGCTGGGTTTCCTTGACCACACGAAGTCCACGAGCCTTTCTGGCCAAAGCTATGTCCAGAAACCCCACAGGGCGCTATACCCTTCACTCTGCTATTCTAATTTAGCAAGCTGACCACAGGAGGGAGAAATTTCATGGAGAGACAACTGATGTCAGGAAGCCAGCCCCACAGAGAGGAGTTGCGTGAGAGAGGAAGTGGTCCCTGGCCAGTCCCTAGGACAGGTTCTGAGGTAAAAGTGAAGGTGCTCGGAGCAGGCCAGCGTGTACAAAGATGGCTGAAGGGTGTGGTTTGAAAGGGGAAAGCTTTGGATCTTGGCCATCTTTCCCTAGGCCTCCAAAGTTAAGATTGACATATGTTTTTCCTTTTGGCTGATACCTTCCATCTATATTTCTTTCTTTCTTTTTCCTCTTTTTTCCTTTTTTGAGACAGAGTCTTACTCTGTCACCCTGGGTAGAGTGTCATGGTGTCATCATATCTCATAGCAACCTCAAACTCCTGAGCTCAAGCAATCCTCTTGCCTTAGCTTCTCAGAGTGCTAGGATTATGGGCATGGGTGTCTGCACCTGTCTCCATCCTTATTTCTGATTTGAAAATATCTGACCCCTCTGTGGCTGGACTAGTGATTCTTGTCACTGTCATCCACAAAAAATCAGATCTGATTTTTTCCCCCAGATGTTGTTACTGGGTCTCTTTGCCATAAAATCTGCACATTTGGGGCTTGTGGCTACTTCAGTAGCAAGGCCCAGGGGGCTGTTTACTCTTTGCTGTGGTATCTATGTCCCAGGTCCTCACTAGAGACTAGTCTCCTGAGAGGTGGACAAGACCCAGCCTGGCCTCCAGGGCACAGTGTGGAGGAAGAAGAGAAGCCTCAGAAAATGACCTTCTATCCTAAGTGACCACACACTGCTTGTTGGCAGTTTATCAACACCTGTCTGAGTCTACAAAGGAGGGCTTCTGGTGGAAGACAGCATCCCGGCTACGTGTAAGGGACAATTATTATTACAAAAGTGGCCATAAGGGATCATGAGTAGGTCAGGGCCAAAGGGGAGGGACTCGGGCACTTCTGATCCCAGAATCTCTCTGACTGTGTGCAAGGCTGTGGGGGAACCTGGCAGTTCTTCCTTCCAGCCCTGCAGGGCCTGCAGACCTAACTGCTCTTTATAAACCATGAGTATGGTAGGAAGGAGGGAAATCTGGTCACCTGGGTGTGACCGCCACACAGAAAAGCCATCATAGAGGCACCAAAACAAGCCTCCACCTCCACAGGCCTCAGTGTCTTCCTGGGTATGAGGGTTGCTGGTCCTGTAGCCTGCTAAAATCTGATGGAATGTTACACGCCCACAGTAGGCTATTCATTTGCAGAATAAATAAAAAGAAATATGCTTTGTGCATATTTTATACAGAAGACAATAGCAATAATGCTTCAATTAGTGTGTTGGAGATGCCAGGTTGATTGTAAATGAAATTGAGCTGGGATCCAAGCTCTGCACCATAATTGCACTAAGTCTTCTGAATAGAAATTACTTTATCAAAGTTGTGATTTAGAGAAAAGAAGTCGCTAATGTTTTCTGGAATGGAGAAGGTGGCTTTATCACCTCTTCATAGATTTGTTGTGAATGTATGCCAGGTGACCTGCCAGATCATAACACGGCATGACTCACTTCCTTGGTGAGGGGGAGTGTGGTTCTGAAGTTGCCTTCCGTGGTCCTGACAGGGTCACTTATCTCTGAATAGGATAACTGGGTCCAGATGGCTGACCCTGAGGGCTCTGGCAGCAGTGTGCCAGGCTACACATGCGGTGGTGACAGTAGGTTCCTACCTCAGGGACTCAAGGGTCACTTGCCCCTATGGAAGGACCCATGGCAGCTTTCCTTTTGCTCTGTCCAGAGCTGCTTTCTGGACAGTGTCACTGAAGGACCTATTGTTGGGCCAAAGCTGGTGAATCACCACTGTCCCTCTGACCCCTTATCCATTTCCACCAAACACAAGAGATGCGAAGGGTTCATTGTACAGATGGGGAAACTGAGGTCCTGAGGGGCCATGCTGAGACCCTCAGAGAGTTAAGTTAAGCCTGGGTCTCTGGACTCTGGTCTCCGACCCTGCTTTAGGGGGCATAGGTTGGGGCCAACTTAACTCAGCACAGACTGACTCTGTGGATGTACAGCCTGAGAGCAGGGCCTGTGAGGCTGAGGAGGTGATCCTGATCCCCTAGTCCTCTCTGGGTCAGTGTCCCCCAGCCCTGTGTGCAGGGCCAGTGCTGACTGCTATCCCATGGCGCTGGGCATGCCCTCCTCAGTGAGCAGTCAGCTGTGTGCCAGCTTCCCACGCTCACTGCCACAGCCCTGAGGAAGAGGGGTGTCCCTGTTGCTGTGAGTCCACCTTCTTCCCTGGGAGAAATGACCCTGGGTCAGGGGGCAAGGCCAGGGACACCTGGATGAGAACAGCTCCATGCACACAGGCCATGGGAGTGGGCTCATTGCTCAGGCAACAAGGCGTCTCCAGGCCCCAAATACAGATTACTATGGGAACGCGCTTCCTGTAGGGGGAGATGGTGAGTCAAGCATGCCAGTGTGAGTGTGAGTGTGCCAGAGGGTGTGTGTGTGATGCAAGTGTGTGAGTTTGTGAGTATGTGCAATTGTGAGTCTAAGTGTGTGTGACTCTGGGGATGTGAGAGTATATGCAAGTCTGGGTGTATGTGCGACTGTGTGGGTGTGAGTCTGTATGTGTATAAGTGTGTGAATTTGTGAGTGTGTATGTGTGAATGTGTGTGACTTAGTGTGAGTGTACGAGTCCACGAGTGTGTGTATGATTCTGACTGTGTGTATTATTGGTGTGTGGATGTGTGACTGAGTGTGGGTATGTGAAAGTGTGTCCAAATGTGTATGACAGAGGATGTGTGAGTCTGAGTGTATGCTAGTGTGAATCTGTTTGGGAGTGTGAGTCTGCATGAGCCTGAGTGAGTGTGTGTATGTGCAAGTGTGTGTCTTTGGGAATCTGTGAGTGTGAATCTGAGTATGTATAACTGTGAATATGGTGTGTGTGAACACGTGAGGCTATGAGTGTATGTCTGAGTGTGTGTGTCGAGTAGGGGGACCTTAGTGAACACGCAGGGGACCTTGGCAGTGCTAGTATCTTCTGGGCTTTTCAGATATTTGGCTGTGGTGAGAGTCCGGATCTTATTGTGAGAAGCACCAGAAATCATTGTATAGATTCTAAGACACGTCCTAGTTCTCTTGAGTAACGACACTGAGGAGGAAAGCACAATGTTGTAGCTTGGTCTTATCAAGTGGCAGTGAAACTCTGCTGTCTGGGTCTGCCTGGGTCCCTCTGTCCCTGATCCAGGTCTTCACTGACATTTGTGTCTCTACAAAGCCGTGCGTAGTCTTTCATCAGAATCCACCCCTCCCTCTTCCCTTCTTTTTTCTCACTCTTCTTTTTCTCTCCCTTCCTCCTTTATTTCTTGTATTGACTTTTTAAAAAAATAAAAATGACACAGGCTTACTATACAGAATTCTAATGAGAACATAGAAAAATAGTAAACCTTCCAATTTTCCACACGGAAGCCATCATCAGCATTTCCTGACCTCCTAGTGCCGTCTTCCTGCGCTTATATAGTGATGGAAGGATAGAAAGTTGGCAGATGACGATGAATTGGTAACAGTGATACTCTGTTTTTCTATTTGGTTAGTTAGCTGTTTAGTTAAAAAAAATACACTTGTCTAGCAATACAGTGATATGATAGAGCTATTCTTTTTCTTTTTTTTTTTTTTGAGGCAGAGTATTTATTGCCCCTGGTAGAGTGCTATGGCGTCACAGCTCACAGCAACCTCAAACTCTTGGGCTCAAACAATTCTCTTGCCTCAGCCTCCCAAATAGCTGGGACTACAGGCACTTGCCACAAATCCAGGCTATTTTTTGTTTGTTTGTTTGTTTGTTTGTTTTAGCAGGCTAGGGCTGGGTTCAAACCCACCAGCCCTGGTAACCCTGGTGCATGTGGCCAGCACCCTACCCACCTAGCTATGGGCACCACCCAGAGCTACTTTTTTTTTTTTCAAACTGATGTTTATTTTCCTCCAACTTTATTTCCATCTTGTTTAAGAGTTTGTGGAAGAACAGCTTAAGACCACTCATGGTTGTTCCTACCCATTCAGTGGCCTGAGCAGTGGGAGCTGCAGACCAGTCTTTACTGGCAGGCTGGGCACTCCAGTCTTCAGTGGGGACCTGCTGAGTAGGCACAGAGGGCACCTGCACGCCTTCTGACCAGTCTGCAACCTCTGGTTGCGTAGCAGTAAACTCAGGAGCTGCGGCAGTCCATTCACCCTGAAATTCCTCCTTGGTCACAGCTTTCTTAGCAGCCATCTACTCTTCCTTTTCAATCTCTTCAGGATCTCTGTAGAAATAGAGATCTGGCGTGACCTCCCACGGATGTTCACGGGAGATGGTGCCACGCATGCGGAGAACTTCCTGGGCCAGCACCCACCACATCAGACCTACTGAGTGAGCTCCCTTGTTGTTGCATGGGATGGCGATGTCCACATAACGCAGAGGAGAATCCCTGTGACACAGAGCAGTGGTGGGCAGGTTAACATAGGACACCTCTGTGAGAGGCTGGTGGTCAGCCCTGGGATCAGTAACCACTAGAAGATGAGGTTCCCAGAAGGCTGCCTGGATCTGGTTAGTGAGGGTTCCGGGAGTGAAGCGGCCAGCACTAGGAGTGGCTCCAGTGGCAGCAGCAAACTCCAGCACAGCTCGCTGGCCAGTATTCCTAGAGGATATGACACTGACATCAGCAGGGTGTTCAAGGGCAACAATGGCCCGAGCTGCCAACAGACGTTTTCCCCAGGTCCTCTTCAGATTTGTGATGTAGATGCCGTCACTTTTCCTTTTGTAGATGTACTGTTCCATTTGGAAGTCAAGGTTGGTGCCAACCAAGTGGGTTCCTGCTGCAAGGAATTGAGGACATCTTCCTCCTTCATTTGCAGGACATCAAGGGCTCTGGACATTGTGAAAATTTCCCTTTAAGTTATGGTGGGAATCCAAAATAGTGCCATATGGACCCTCCCTGGGCAGCATGGAAAGCCAGAGCTACTTTTTTTGTTAAGCATAAATTTTATTTCACTTGGACCTAGCAGAAGAAAAAGAAAGTGGAGTGTTCTTTTGCGCTGCATATTGCTCTTGGGGTCTGAGACACCCTGCCTTCTCCTGCCTGCTGCGTGGCTTTGCTCCTGCCTTGGTGGCAAACAGCAAGTGCCTTCTCCTCTGTGGAGCCAGTGGCCAGGACAGGCTGGGGTAAGAGGGACCCTGTGGGTAGGTTGCCAGGACTATGCATGCTCTTTCCATCTGGAGACCCAGCTCTTACATTTCAAGGATATTTCTAGAGCTCCATCTCTGGGAAAACCTCTGTTTCATTTGCTGGTTCTCTACACACAGTTGGTTTTTATACGGGTTGGCTTTGTTCTGCTGCATGTAAGCCTTTGCATGGGGACAACCATGGGCGCCCACAGACACACACACTCACACACACACAGAGGCCTGCACACACCCCACACTAATGGTGATTTAATGGACTGGAGTCAATTTGGACCATGTTTTTGTCATTTACAGAAGCAATTCTCAGGAATGCATAGGGCAAAATGCAATTCCTTTCTTGTTTTCTTCAATTTGTCATTTCTGGCAATTTTCTGAAAGGCCATTTAAAGGCAGCACCATGAACAGAGGAGTTTCCCATTCTCTCTTTACCCTGCAGTGAGAGGCGTTTTGTAACCTTGATCTTGTTCTACAATCAGCACCATCCCTAGCAAGTTCATGTATGATGCCCTGTTAAATGAGGTGGGACAAACATGCCCCAGAGATCACATACTTTCCAGCCTGGAAAAGGCATGAAGACAGACACTAGCTCAGGTGTCTTCAAGGGGAGGGTGTCAGGTCTAGGCTGTGCAGAAGAACCTGCCGCCCAGCAGTCTCTGAGCATTTGAATTTGTCCAGAGAAGTCCTCTTTGCTGGCACACATAAAGGAGAGGCTTCAGAGACGATGAGGCTCCCTGACCTGCCCTGCCCTGTCATTGCCCCATATTCCTTCTGAGGTGTAGGAGGCATCGGTGTCTGCCTTGGACTGCTTGTAAAACACAGACTTCTGGTGGTACCTGTGCTCAGTGGTTAGGGCGCTGGCCATATACACTGAGGCTGGCGGGTTTGAACCCAGCACGGGCCAGCTATACAGCAATGATAACTGCAACCAAGAAATAGCCGAGTGTTGTGGTGGGTGCCTGTAGTCCCAGCTACTTGGGAGGCTGAGGCAAGAGAATCGCTTAAGCCCAAGTCCAAGAGTTTGAGGTTGTTGTGAGCTGTGACACCATGGCACTCTACTGAGGGTGACAAAATGAGCTCTATCTCAAAAGCAAAAACAGAAAACAAAAAACACAGACGTCCCCCTACCCCAGGACAGTGCCTGTTAACCCCCTAATCCAGTGCTTCTCAACCTTCCTAATGCCACGTCCCTTTAATACAGTTCCTGTGGGTTGCCCACAGGTTGAGAACCGTTGCCCTAATCAGTTCCTCAGGAAGGAGTTTCTCAGATCTTTCTCCTTTTGTGAAGAAGGAATGTCATCTACTCCCTCAATAACAGAAAAAACGAAGACAAAGAGTCTTAGGCATCAAGGAAAAGCGTTGTTTGTGGCTGTTCTGGCCCTTCAAGGATGGGGACAAGAGGCAGCCAAATCACGGCAAGGACCATGACTGGGCCACCACAGGGTTCAGCTCCAGATATTTGGATGGACATCTCCACTCTGATCTTGGCATTTGGGGAAATTCTGAGAAGGGTTATAATTAAAATGCAAATAAAGTAAGCTATAACACTGTTCCGTGGGCTGCATGACATCCATTAACTCGTTGAAGTCAAAGGTAATCAAGACCAAATTGAATCTCTATCCAATTAATGTAAACACCTTCGTGTTTAAAAATTCATATAGAAAAAGGAATAGAAATATGTTATTTTTCTCAAGAGAATGTACATAAGTGGTATAAAATGGCTTTTTTTCCATTAATGTGTGAGACGTACCCTTGGCCTTGCTGTGGAATGCAGGGTCTCCTTGGAGCTGCTGAGGGCTGGTGCCTGTGTCCCAGGCCACTTTCCAGAGGGAAGCTTCCCTCATTCCTTGCCCCTTTGCTTCCTTTTTGGTCCCACGGGGAAAACAAATCTGTGCTGCCAGGGTGGGTGTAGGTTTCCCAGGGGAGGTGCTGCAGGAGGACCACAGAGGCACTGGGGGCAGCTTGTGGCCTGTTCTGGGGTCTCAGTGCTGGCCAGAGTGTGCTTGGTTTGTGAAGACCCACTGAGCACTTTGCTGCAAGTATGCAGTACTTCAGGGGAAGTTCAGGGAAATGATGTCAGCAGAAGCTAAGTCTGGCTTGTTCCCACTGGGTTGCCGAGGTCTACTTTATTCCTACCCTTTCCTTCCCCTGGATATTTCCTCCTCTTCTCTAACTGGAAAGAAAAAAGAAAGCAAGCAAAAGAAAGAAGCAAACCTCTTCGTGTTTGGAAGACTCTCAGGTTTTCAGGATAAAATGGGAATTTGAGCTTTAAGTTTTGCCCCTCCTGCAGTGGGCTGCACAGCCCTGTCAGAGATGAGCTTTTTGTAGATAAGTTTGGGGCATCCAGTGTCACCCTTGGGCTATTTCCTGAGCTGACTCACAGGCAGAGGGTGACATGGAAGTCTGCTCATCACTGGTACCCTGAGCCCTTAAGCAGCAGGTAACAGGGAAGAAGTGCTGTGGGGTCCATGTTGGGGCTGTTCGCAGATGGGAAGGCCCCAGGTATGCTCAGCCCACCCTGGGGCACCAAGTAATTCAGACTTCCTCGTCCCTCTTTGAGGCTGCTCTGCCTGGACTTTTGTGCCCGACTCACCCTCTCTCTATCCAAGACTCACACCATACCTTGCCTTGTGCCCCATCAGCCTGCTGTCTTCTGCCCCCAGCCTCCACGGCTCCTCACCCACCCCACCCCCACCCCATCCTATCTGAAGACCTGAAGCACTGTCGCCCTTTTGTGCCCAGGCTCCCCTCCTGCTGGCCCTGCCCACTGCCAGCCCTCTGATGGCAGGCCTGGTCTGTCTTCTCATATTTTTGGCATCAGCGCTGTGCAGGAGCTGGAGACTGAGTGCTGACCCTGGCCCCAGGGCTGACCTGCAAGGACAGGGAGGACAGCCTGAAGTGTGGGCCCCAGGGCAAAGCCTGCTCCAGGGAGGGCTAGCTCTATGCAGCCAACAGAAAGTGCCCTGCCCAGTTCTCAGCTCAGCCTGAGAAGAGGCCATCAGGAGCTGTAGTCTCAGGCTTCTGCAGCATCAGGCTTCAGAAAGCCCTGCCCCGACCACTCTGCCCAGGGCAGCCTGGCCTGCTCTCCCACTTGCACTCTCCTCACGGACCGGTTTCATGACCCTGCACTCCTACCACCTGAGACAGTGTTCACTTGTTCTCTGGCGTATTGTCTGCCTCTCCTATTTGAGGGTGAGCTCTTGAGGACAAGAGTTTGTTCTGTCTTTGGACGTTGTCCCCAGTGCCAAGAAGAGTATATGGCAGGGAGCAGGTACTCAGCAAGTGGCCGATGGATGAGTGAACAAATGAGTCAGAGGGTGAGGGCAGCACCTATGCAGAGGCTTCCTGCCTGCTGCTTCTGGATGTCAGCAGCTCCATGGCCAGTTGTCCCCTCCCCTGTGTTGGTGTCCCCTTTCCTGTATGGCTGTCACCTAGCTTTGTGGCCAGGCATTCCCCTCTCTGTATTAGTGTCATCCAGTGTCCCTTCCCCATGTGTTAGTGTCACCCAGCCCCATGGCCAAAGTGTCCCCTCCCTCTGAAGGATGTGGAAACTGCTGTGAACTGCTGTGTTCAGTCTCAGGGAAAGGACTGTGGCAGGACCTCAGAAGGGGTCATTTCTTGGCTGCCCTCGTCTCTCCTTGCAGACTGAGGATCCATCCCTGGGAGAACGACTTGGCTATGTGTGTGCAAAGGAATGGAGGAACACGTGAACAGACTGGAGAGTGCACTCCTGGGGCAGATCTTCAGCACCTCTGGCCCTCAGTGCTCTGAGTGCTGACCCTTGGGGCTGGACTGGATGCTGTGGGCCTGTGACTGCCCTCCCCGGGCTCACAGCAACAGCTGGATCTCACATACTGACTCAGTTCCTGGCTCCTCCTGGCATCATCTCTGAAATGATCAGTGCCAGCGATTCATGACTACAGCTCTGTTTGGTGTAATCCCAAATAAATACATATGTGAATTATGCTCCTCATTTTAACATGAGAGAACAAGCGCAGACAGGTAGAGTTACCTGCCCAAGACCACACAGCAAGCACAGGCAGGGTTGGTGGTTTTGCCCTGACACTCTGACTCCAGAGCTGGGCCTTCAGGCACGCATACCCCATGCAGCACAGTGTGGGGATGGTGGTGAGCCCTGCCTGACGTGCACAGGCCACATGGAGAGAGGCCCAAGGAGTCTAGAGGCTGTGGTATCTCCAAGGAAGACCAGTGCCACACGCTCCATCCTTGTGCCTCCTGGTCATCCCCACCCTGAAGACAAGGCTCAGGAAGGCTGTAACCAAATGCAGCAGTGTGAGGCTGATTGACCCTGTACCTCCACACACACCCAAAGGCAGGAGTGGCCTTAGAGGCCTCCACCCCAGCAACAGAGGGCTATGTGCCTCCCCACACACCCATGCTTCCTGCTGGGACCCAAGGGGCTGAGCAGGCAGAGGAGGCTCTTACAGCCCTTGCTGGCTTTTCCTGGTGTTTCCCCAGTGCTGGGTATGGCCCAAGTTTCAAGGGAGCGCTGTGTTTCCACAGTCAGAGGCCCCTTTGCCAATGTCTCTCAAGACCCTTGGAGTGGGATAGTGTGTGTACACATGACCATGCAGAGGCCAGATGACTGTGGATTTGAGAGCTGCCTCTAGGGAGGAATCAACCTCCAATGATTTCCCGATCATTTCTGAGCCAAGATGAGAAAACACTCATTTCATGTCGTTTAGTTTCTTATTAAATATAACTATACATTACAGGCAGCCCCATTCCTCCTTAAAAGCTGAGAGTGTGCTGCAAGTACCAGTTTATCTCTGGGTGGGCAAAGGGGTTTAGCAGAAGTATTTCAGAAACGGAAGGAAAGTTTTCCCCATACCATCCCACAGGGAGCTTGGTTGAAGCCCAAATGCACTTCATGGACGTTTCACAGCTCCACAGAAGAAAGACTGGGGCTAGGAGCTGCAGGCTCAGTCTGGGGTCTCTGCAGACATTTAAGAGGGCTCTCATGTTCATTTAACCCCTGCCCACTTGCTTTGCAAGGATGGGCAGAGTATAGCAGCAACATGCATGAAAATAAGTTACGTACTGTGGCCAAGCCCTTTTCAGCTGGTGGGGGGTGGGTCCAGGGCCAGAGAATTGGTGTGCATGTCTCATGCATCAACAGGAGACCTTAGAATGGACACTGAGCTTGGGTCCAGGGCAGCTACTTTGATGTCAGCTCTACAAATTGCTTCTGCCCAGGCCAACTGTGAGTGATGTGCCTTTGGAGCATCTTTGCATTGGGGGGAGCCAGACATGAGCTGGTCTGGATAGAGGCCAGCCTTTCTGTCTAGAGAAGTGATTTTCAACCAGTGTGCATGACACTGGTGTGCCATGGTGTGCCATTTTCACTGGTGTCCTGTGAAAATTTTGAAAGATCATTAATTAAATTATTTTTGAAAGAAGTTCAAAGCATGTTAAGTATATTCTTTTTTTTGATCTGCATAATTTAAGTGTGCTGTGAAAGTTTAACTATAGGTTCAAGTATGCCATGTGATTAAAAAAGTTGAAAAACACTAGTATAGAGCCTAGCCTGTGTACAAACAGACGTTTATCAACAAAGAGCCCACCTAGATTCACATCGAACAGGTTTTCTACAAATGCAGCAGCTGTCCCCACATGGGTCACTACCTAGATGCAAGATGTGATTTTGGAAGACAGTGTTAGAGTTAGTGATTTCAATCTCTGGCCAAGGGAATCCTACGCATGGCCCTCTTCTCTGAGTTCTTGCAGTCTGTCCCTTGCCCATTTCTCTCCTGGGCTGTCCCTTGCCCATTTCTTCAGTTGCTTTATGAGCCCAGGGCTTGAGTTATATAAGGCATCTCCTGTTCCTTCCAGGCTTCCAGGGTGACAGGGCCTTGTGTTTTAATGATGTATGATAAGATGACAAACACACAAACAACTGCCCCGAATGGAGAGTTTATTACAGTTCCCAAGAGGAAGGGGCTTGTCATATCATGTAGAGCCACCTGGAGAAGCACTGGATCTGTTAGAAGGCGGGAGTGAGGAGAAAGCATCTGAAAACGGTTTTAATGTGGTTCTTAGAAGGAGCAGGTGAGGTGGGCAAGCAGCTGAGCAGAGCTGGGGTGGGAAGTCTGAATTGTTTTGGAGGACCCTTGGTTGTAGGGGTGCTCTCTGGCAGTCTGGACCTAGTTCTGGGTGATTTAGGACAGGGGGAATGTTGGTTCTGCAGTGTGAGAGCCCATGCAGGAGGCGACCCCAGACTGGGCTTGCATTGGTCATTTTGCACATGAGAGGCACACTCACGGGGAAGGGCTCCCTGTTCTTAGGAATTGGCTGGCCCTGGAAGGGGCAGTCTCTTCTTGGCCATGGAGGCCCCAGTGTGTCAAAGCATTATACAATATAGGAAAATTTAAAAGCATGATTAATACAGCTTGGTGGAAGCTGTCGAGGCCTCTTACTGGCCCGGGCCTTGTGCTTTGAGCTGTGCCTACAGCCTCCCTTTGGGACTTGTGTCAATGTCCCCACTAGGTGACCGTGGGCCACACAGATGAGGCCACAGGGGACCCTCCTTTTGCCCCCAGTCATCATTTGCCATGTGATTTCTGAGAGGTGGAGGTCATGTTGCGGGTGGGGGCAGCTCTCTTCCCAGGCTCCTTCCACAGGGAGCCCATAGGCTCAGAGGCTGTATCCCACCATCCTCCACCTCCTTACTGCCTCCTTATCTCATTATTTAAATGAGAGTATTATGCAAATGCAATGCAAGAATCAAGTTCAACAAATCTTCTGTTCTCATCCACACAGGTGCAGCTAATTTATGGAGGTCAGACTCAATCTAGGTTCCTTCAGGCAATGCTAAGTGTTTTGGAATCCTAGACAAAGGAATAGAGCAACTTTAAGACTTTTACAGCAGGTTCCTTTGATGACTCTAAGCTCACCCAGGCCTGGTGAAGACCCAGACCCATTTGCTAAAGCTGCCAAGGAGTAGAAGCCATGAGATCTCTTTGCTCCACATGAGAGTATAGGAAACCAGCCTGAGTCTTGGAGAGAGGATGGGCTGAACCAGGCCCTGACCTGTACCCAGGACCCTGAGGAAGGGAACATCTGAGCAGGGATGGGGTCAGGAGGAGACACAGCAGAGAAGGTGTTGCTAATGGCCCTCAGAGAGGAAATTAGGGTCTCATTACTTCATTCGGAATGGCCTGAGCTTGTGGGAGCAGGGAGCAGGGAAACATAATTTGAGCATGTTGCAATTAAGTTTTTATATTGAGACTGAAGCAAAGTGGAACTGGGAAGCAAGCCACACGGTGGGAAGAGGAGGCTCCCTTCTTTGCAGATTTGCTTTGCTCAGCATGAGAGTCTGGTCAGGCTGCCGGCTCAGGGGCCAGGGCTTGGCCCAACACAGCAGCCTCTGGAGGGGTGAGCAAAAGATGTGGGCACCCCTCTCTCTGTCTCCACTGACCTCAAAGGTGCAGTGTCTCAAGCAAGGAAACCTTTTAAGGTTGTTGGCCTTAGGTTTGTTTGAATTATGTTTTGAGGAACCATTACTGGGGCACAACCCTGGGCCCTGCTGTTTGTCTGATGGGCTCCCTACACCCTCCTCAGCCACCTGGTGAGCCAACGTCTAAACTGAGTCACGAGCCTCACTCTGTGGGTCGTCAGCATGGTCTGCAGGTGGGGCCCTAAGGCCAAGTCACAGAGTAGGGTTCACAGGGCGTCCTCAAGCTGAGATTGTGAAGATCAGTTCTTTCTCTTCACCATGTGATGGCCCTCCACACTCTCTCGACAGCACCTCTGTGTCCCACATCAGACCACTCATGTGGCCACTCACCCAAGGTCTGCCCTGCTGTCACGACACTGACTCTATATAAGAGAGTCTGGCTGGCACCAAATAAGGGCCTGTGGCCTTGTGGGCTCAGAAAACTCCCACATGGCTCTCCTGCTCCCTTGGGTGGGGAGGTTCCTCTGTAGGTTGGTGCCACCTGCTTCCCACCTCCTCCTCCTCGGTGCCTTGCCTCCCACCCCCCACCCTGACCCTGACCAACGTCCATAGCAGGGGCCTCCTCGAATGCCCAGCAGTGCCTGCCCTCTGTTGGCATGTATGACATTGGCCTGGGGGCACAGAGGCTGTGCTTTGCTGCCATTTCTGAACGTGGGGAGCCTAACACGATTGCTCCTCCTGTTCTAGGTAGGCGAGCTCCTGTATATTTTAATGCCATTTTTTCAAGCTCTAATTATGGAATGGGGCTTTTAAAATGAAAAGGGCTTGGTGCTGGGGTGTAATTCTCTGAGCAGTCTGGGCCTAAGAACAACCTTGCAATTACAGGCTTTTCTGACTGGAGGGTGCAGACCCTGAGTCCCTTCCGCTGATCTTGTAAGGAAGGGGTCTGAGTCTCAGTGATGGAGGGGTGTGTTCATGGATAAACAAGGCCCCTCATTAGGGTGCTGGCCCAGCAGAGGCCACAGGGCATGGGATCTGGCCAGCTCCACACAGCCTCCTACAGAGACATGCAGATATTGGAGACCCTCCCTTTCTGGTGTCAGAGCTGGGACCAGTGGGGATGCTATGGCCAGGTATAAAGCCTCTCAAAATTCTTTTGGGCAACTCCCCACCCAGGCCTGATGTTCCACCTGTGGTCCTCTGAGAAGGCGCTGCTTGTATACCCTCAGGGCCAGGCATGGTTCCACATCTCCCTCCTGCCCAAGTCCCTCTGCTACCCTCACACAGCCCGACCACTCACCACAGCCTGGGGACCCCAGTGCCCTCTTCCCTGAGTGCAGGAGGGGACCCCCTCAGGGGAGGACCTGGTCATTCTAATGGCTGTCCTGGGTCTGGGGTCACCTCCTCTCCCCCTTCCTTTCTGAGCTCTCACTCAGAAGGTAGGGACTTTCCAGCTCTCCAGGTCTACCTCCCAACAGCCTTGGATAGTGTCTCTGGAACCTCAGGAGCGGGATGGGCCACTGCAGTCTTTGGACAGGCCCAGGCCTCCTCCTCAGAGATCTCTTGTCATCCGCCCCCTCCCCACAGGATGTTCCCTCCTCCCTCCCCTCTGGGCCCCACAGCCCACTTCAGGGCTCAGCACAGAGCAGATGCTCCTGAAATGAGTAGGCGAATAGGAGACGCTCCTGCCACACCTGTGAGGAACATGGAGCCACCCCCTTGTGACATGAACCATAAACTGGCAGTGATAATATCGTACCACTGGGGCCTTTCGGGAGGGAGCTCAGAGTGCTGAGTTGTCCCAAACATGCATTAGTGAAGAAAGAACTTCTGGGGCCTACTTCTCTTGTCCTAGATAAGCAGAGTACACAATGTTTGGAACTGCGTGCCAGGCCCACCTGCAGTCAGCCTGGGAGAAGGAGAAGGGCCCTGTCTCGCATGGACAGTGATTCATACACACCGGCTATTTCTGGAATGTCGGCAGAAACAAATTTGTTCTTTATGTACTGTGGAGAGACATCTTCATTGCTTGACAGAGTAACTCTAGATATTGGCGAGTGAGTGGCCAAGGACATAGGGTCAGGGCACAGCAGGTGCCCAGACTAAGGCCACGGTGACCATGTGAGCAAGTACTAGGGAGGCCCTGGCTCAGTGGTGAGGAGCCCCCCTGCAGGGGCTCTCCACTCTATGTCAGACTCTGCAAACTCTTAGACCTCAGGGACCCTGCATCATCTAACTCCTATTTTGGCCGTGCCTTCCATGACTGGGTCAGATGGTCACTGTTGTCAGGGACCCTGAAGGGGAGGGTGGTAGATGGTACGTCTGACCCAGGGGCAGAGCCTTCCTGGTCTGTCCCATATGACCCAGCTGTGCCCATCAGAGCCTCAGGGCCAGCAGCATGGACTGGGGGCTGTGGTTTTGGCAGGATCCCTCCCTCCGGGCACTCTCTGTGTGTGAACGGCTTTGTGTCCATGTGAATAGAAGTGGATCATGCTGTGCGATGGTGGGATCTGAGGCTGCGTGGGGCCGGTCAGTCCTCAGAGCCAGGCCCTGCTGGAGCCGGCAGCCCAGTGTCAGCTTTCAGCATGCCTTTCACTCTCCTGTCTCCTCTGTGAGTTGGTAGGGGCCATGGGCTGGGTGGGGAATGAGAACACCCAGATCTTGCTGACCTGCATGTGGACGCCTCACACCAGGCATCCTGCTCACAGCCATGGCAGGAGGGCAGACTCAGGCCAGGGCATGGGCATGTTGGGAGGGCTGGAGAAGACCTTGCCCTGGGGGCCGTCCACCCCTCCCAGCTGCTGTGGTCCCCCTCCTGGGCCAAGCATCCACCACTCAGCTTGTGTATTGTCAGTGTCATAATCTTGGAGAGTCCATGTCCCAGAAAACAATCTACAACAGAAGAAAGGGAAGCAGGTAAAGGTGTAGCAGAGGCCCCCGCAGGTGGTGGCCTGAGGACTATCCAGATCCACCAGATGGGGCTTAGGTGGCTCTCCTGGCACTTTGTCCCTTCCTCTGCTGTCCTGCACCTGCCAGGGCGAGCCGGGCGCTGATGTGCTGAGATGGGGCTTTTTCTCTGTTACAGTTTCTGAGAAGAACTACTTACCAGGTTTGGGCAAGTAAACGATATGCTTTATGGCAATAAATCGTGTTTTTAGGATTCCAGAAAGGTATCAGTTTTGTGTATTTAGGGCAATGCTCAGGCCCCACCACAAAGAAATAAACCCCCAACTGGCCACAAGATGGCAGGGTTGGTTCTTCTTTTCACCTGGAGAGGCAGCAATATCTCCCTGGCTGGTTAAAGCAGCCAGATACAGGGAGGGGGCTGCTGTGCAGGGGCAGGTCCCAGGGAGCTAATTGGGATAGGAGGAGAGATGAAGAGTGTATTTGTCCAGAGGGGTTGTCACCCCTGGGACCCGACATGCTGATTATTGCTGGGGTTCATGACCAGCGAGCCTGTGCTTGTCTGTTCACGTCCATGTGTGTGTGTTTCTGTGTGCATGTGAGGGCTGAGCCAGCCCCAAGCTTGCAGTTTCTCTTCAACTTGCCTTCAGAGGAAGAGTGCAGAGATTTCTGAAAGGGCGGATCTGGGGCCCAGGCACCGCTTGGGTGACCCTTGACCAAGAGGTGTCTGTTTGACCTAATACAATAGCAGAAAGAATAACCAGGATGATCTCCCTGTGTTAAGGCCAACTGATTAGCAACCTCTGCTGCCCTCATTCTTCTGTGCTGTGAAGTGACACATTCACTGGTTTTGAGGAACAGGACGTGGATGTACTGGGGACAGCCCACTTCCCTATTGGGCCTTTCAACAACGTGCATTCCACAGCCACTGGCAGAGCCCTTACCATGTGTGAGATGCTCTGTGGGGAGCTAGGCCATACACATCCCTGCCCTTACTGATCTCACCTTGGGATAATGCCCAATAGAGGAGCAGTTACCTTGGGGAAGGGCCAAGTGCCACAAGCAAGGATGGGTCTAGGCAGAGCCTTCCCTGGGAAGGTGAGATCTGCACCACCCTCCAGAAGGGGACCTGGAGGTGGGAGCTGTGGGGCAGGCATGCTGGGCTGACGGAATGGAGCCATCCTGAATCCTGCTTCTTCGCACCATATCTGGTCTCTCTGCCAGACCTTCAGCCCCAAATGCCTCCCCTCTGCTCTACTCAGGTTCTGTTCTTCATTCAAACTTAGGGATGAGGGTGGCATGGGGGTGTCTACTTGTAGTTGTACCCTCTGATGCCCAGGAAGAGTGGCAGAGGTGTGAGTTTCCTGTCCTGTCTTCCATGTCTGGCTGATTTGAGACTAGAGTTCTATTGTAGGGGCTGAGTCCTTCTGATCACCCAGGACAACCAGTAGCAGCAGCTGGTAGCAGCTCCCAGGACATGAGGCCCAGGACTTCCTGGAGTCAGGTTTCGGTTTATTGGGAAGACAACCCAAAGCCGATGGTAATTCCATTGTGCTAAATGCCAGCACAAGACCCATAATCAATAAGTACCAGAAGTGAAAGTTGGAAAGAACTTTGAAGAGATTGTTCAAGAGAGGTAAATGGTGGGCAATCCCAGAGGATTCAGCCTGTGCCTCCTGCCAGGGAAGGCACAAATCCCATCCTCTCCTCGATTTGCCACCATCTTGCCCACCAGGTCCCTTACAAGTGCCACCTCTCTCAATCTTGGGTGCATTTGTCTCTGTCACTGGTGCAGCCCCAGTTCTGTCTCATGGTTACTGCTATGTTCTTGTTCCAGCTCCCTCTTTCTTGAGAATTGCTGTCTTGAATTTTCATGGACTATGCATTTAATTTCATGATAATGAATTGATTTTTAAAATAGATATTAATTTCTAAATTGTGCAAGTCTGCTGTAAACTTTAGTATGTGGTGTTCTGTCACTGAAAATTGGCTTTACCTCTTCGAAACAATAGACACTTAGGGCAATCAATTAAATTTCTTGTCACTAAGATTTATTTGGTTATTTCATTTTGGCTTTGGTTGGGCAGCTGTTCTGCTCTGTATTTTATTGTTTTGTGGCTGGAGAACATTGCATGTGTGATTTTCATTTTGAAACTTCCTTCCTCCATCCCTCCCTCCCTCCTTCTTTTCCTTCCTCCTCTTCTTCCTTCCTCCTTTCTTCCCTCCTTCCTCCCTTGCTGTCCTCCATCCTTCTCGCTTTCCTTTCCTTCCTCCTTCCTTCCTTCTTTTGTCTTCCTTTCCTCCATCTTTCCTCCCCTTCTTCCTTCTTCCCTCCCTTTCTTCCTTCCCTTCTTCCTCCTCCCTCCCTTCATTCCTTCTTTCCTTCCCCCTCCCGCCTGTCCTTCCTTCTTCCTTATTCTCTTTTTCCTTCCTCCCCTCCCTCCCCTCCCTCTCTCCTTCCCTCCCTTTCTCCCCTCCCTCCCCTCCCTCTCTCCTTCCCTCCCTTCCTCCCCTCCCTCTGCCTCCATCTCTCCTTCCCTTCCTTCCTCCCTTCCCTCCCCCTCCCTCCCTTCCTTCCTTCCTTTTTGGCCATGAAGTTACGCACCTGTTCCTAGCCAAGGACCTGTGTACAGTCTTATCTAAGTCACCATTTTCTGCTCTTCACACAGGTGGGCCCCACTCACTCTTTAATTCTCAGTTCAAAGCTGATCCCAAAGAAGCCTTCTCTGATTCTCCTCTGCATCTGGCCCCAACTCCCAGATCCTGCTAATCTGGTATCTCAGGGCCAGCTTCACCTCTCCAGTGTGCTGCAGCTTGAGACAATAAGCTGATGGCTGCCCTGGGGGTCATCTCCCCTCCCAGGCTGTGGGTCTGAAGGGAAGTTCACAGATCTGCTCTACACTCTGTCACCTCCTGATTTCTGCAGTGCTCTGCCAATATGGATTTACCAACCCACAAAGGAACGACAAATGAAAATAGGAGCCAACTGGACTAAGTAGAAGGAAATGGACTTAGATTCCAGGTGAAAACATGGAGCCTCAGTGAAATGGGGTGACGTTGATGTTGTAGCTGCTTGGGATGGACACCCGACATGCCCATGACAGCAGCTTGGAGAAGGCCAGCTCCATGCAAATGGCAATACCAGGGAAATGTTTAGCCTGGTTAGAGACCATCCCTTGACCAAGAGGTGTCTGTTTGACCTAATACAATAGCGAAGGTCTATTTTTCATGAGAGCCTGGCCTGTGATCCTGGACTGAAACTCAGGAGCCCAGGCCCTGGTCCCCTTCTGACCCTAACCAGCCAAGGACAGGGATAGATCCCTTCCCTTCTCTAAGTCTCAGGGGAGGGGCAGGAACTTGGAGGGCTTTTTCCAGCTCTAGTTGTCAGTCTGGTTGGTGGCGGGCTGTAAGTGTGGAGGAGTCACAGGTGGGTTCATCACTTCCTCCTCTGCCCTCTGGACAAGTGTGCAATGGTGAGTCCCCTTCCTAAGTTGGGTAGGCAGGCCCCTCCTAGCCTCACCTCTGTGCACCTGCTCATTTTCACTTTGATAATCAGAAGTAGTGATACTGGGCCATTGCAAGGCTCTTTCATGAAGCTATTCTAGTCAATAGCAAACTTAGAAAAAACTAGAAAAAATACACAGTAGCTCTTTAGCTCAATAATTAGCTCCTAATACTTAAAAGCAACATTAGCTCTCTACTCCAGAGCTAATAATGTTCAACCATAGGGTCAACAAGTTGATTGATGCAACACTGGTGGCAGGAAAGCTATCAGTGGGTCAGGGTTCTGAGTGGACATGACCTCAGGCTTCTGTGCAGGAGCATAGCTCGCCCCGTCTCTGCCATGACTATGACCATGTGGCACACAGGGGCCCCCTTGTCCCCACGGAGAGCACAGCAGCCTTCTGGGAGGAATGAGAGTGCAGGAGCTCACTGGGGCTACCTCTCCTGAACCCATGGGTGGGCTGTCGTAGTAGGGGGATAGAGGTGGGACTATGGAGACCCCACCATGAGTCTCTACAAGGCAGAAGCACAGCGGCCACACAAGGGAATCTCTGCGAGGAATAAGGTTGTGGCTGAAGGTTTGCTTGTAGGAAGTAGCCTCCCTGGGGCAGTGTGACACAAGGCTTGGCTCTTGCAGGCATCTATCAGCTCACTGAGGACCTGTATCAAGTGCTGGGCTCCTTTTGGACAAACCCAGGGGACCCCTGACCTGTTTGTGGCTTTATTGCCACCAACATTATACAAATCAATTCATCAACATGTGGTTTTATATCAGCTCACAAGTGGAGAGCAGATATTGTTTTTAAGCTATTATTAGATAATTATTGAGTTAATGAACTATTGTGCAGATTTTCTAGTTTTTCTTACTTTGTCATTGACTAGAATGAAAAACTTTGTGTTGCTTCAGTATTGCAACTAATTATTAGCAGAAAAATGGCACTCCCTCCATCATTCTCTGGAATAGCTCCTCATATGCCTTTGGCACTGTTTTTGAATAAATCATTATGTATCATTCATGCTGTTAAGACTGTGCAAATATTGTTGCCCCAAGTACCCTATAATTACATGTTTTTCAAAATAGATATTTTGTTTCCCCCAGCTTTAACAAGTGCCTTGATTTTCATTCCCTTCAACCAGGTGTGGGGAACCTGTGACCTTAAGCCTCTCATGGCCTTCTAGGTCCTTAAGTGTGGCCTTTTGACTGAATCTGAATTTTATGGAACACATATTTTTATTTTTATCAACACATTTTTATTTATCTTTTATACTTTTATTTAATCTTTTTTTTTTTTAGACAGAGCCTTAAGCTGTCCCCCTGGGTAGAGTGCTGTGGCATCACAGCTCACAGCAACCTCCAACTCCTGGGCTCAAGTGAGTCTCCCACCTCAGCCTCCCAAGTAGCTGGGACCACAGGCACCCACCACAATGCCCAGCTATTTTTTTGGTTGCAGCCATCATTGTTGTTTGGCAGGCCCAGGCTGGATTCGAACCCGCCACCTTAGGTGTATGTGGCTGGCACCTTAGCCACTTGAGCCACAGGTGCCAAGCCTTTTTATTTAATTTTTAAAATAAATGTATTTTAAACACCAAAGAATAAAATACAAAGAGTAAAATAATTTTCAACAGAATAATCTTCCCATGCTGACCAGCCCAATTAGAACATCAAAGGCAAGGGCTAAACTGAAGCTGCGAAGCTCGTGATTTAGTTCTAACTTCTCCTGCCTGACTGGCACCACTACCGCACAAGGCTGGTTGGCAAGAGTTTATGGGGGTGGAGTGTGCCAGTCTGTTACCAGCTTTTGACAGTGGTGTACCATGTTTCTGTTTGAGGTGGAATTTGTGAATAGTTACACAGCTTGAAAGTATTTTTTTTTTGAGACAGAGTCTCATTATGTGGCTTTCGGTAGAGTGCCGTGGCATCACAGTTCACAGCAACTTCAAACTCTTGGGCTTAAGCGATTCTCTAGCCTCAGCCTCCCAAGTAGCTGGGACTATAGGTGCCGGCCACAATGCCTGGCTATTTTTTGGTTGCAGTTGTCATTGTTGTTTAGCTGGCCTGGGCCGGGCTTGAACCCACCACCTTCGGTGTATGTGGCCAGCACCCTACTCACTGAGCTAGGGGTGCCAAGCCAGCTTGAAAGTATTTTTTAATTCTATCTGCGTAAAAGCCCATGATGTCAAAGAAGACCAAGAGAATGGTAAGGGAAGAAAACAGACTTTTGACTGAAGACTGAGAATTATAATATTATCTTGTATCTGCTAAAGATGATCTGCTTGCTTTGCGATATTGCGATGTCAACATTAAAGAAAATTCAGCACTCATCAATGTTATAACACTCATAAGGACCACAGGTATTCTATATTAGACAAGAAGTGCAGAAGATTGTATTGTAGAAATTAAAAGATGAAAAGCAAAAGCACAGACAATTCATTCAAGCCATAATGTTAGGTCTGGCAGAGGGCAAACAGGGGGCAAGGAAGTGGCTAAGGGTGGACAGTGGGAGCTAATTGTAGCTAGGAACCAAATTATCATCTAATTAGCATAGCATGTGTGGGGCTTTTGTGAAGGGTTTTGGGGAAGACACATGTGTAGAAAGCAAAACTGTTATATAACCTCTGTTATGTAACCTATTATGTAATCTGTTATATAACCCCTGCCCTGTCAACCACCCCCAAAGGCAGGAAACAACAAGGAATCCTAATAGGAGAAAGGCAGGACAAACTAGTGAGCATATAAAAAGCAGCGTGTGTGTGTGTGTGTGTGTGTGTATATGTGTGTGTGTGTCTGTGTGGTTTTCAGACTTTGGGGTCTTTCTCCACTCCTGGAGACTGACCTATTCTCTCTCTCTCTGGAACATATTTTCACTTTGTGTACCTTTCTTCTTCACTTTCACTTCACAAAGTTTCTTTTCCCTGTAATAAACTATCTGTGTGGGATTTCTCTGTATCTGTGATCACTCCATCATCAGCTGGACTTGGTAGCAGTACTCATTCTTGATACTGGGAACCAGGGGGCATCCAGACAGACCTAACAATAAAACCAATAATGCCAGTGAAGCAACTTATAAAGTAGTTCATATACTCAGGAAAAAGGGGAAACCATTCAGTGATGCAGAAATTGTGAAAGAATGCATTGTCAAAGTTGCAGGATGTTTAGGCCTCAATAATGTTTCAAAGTAGAAACAACTGCCTCTTTCAAGGAGACCCATAACTGATCAGCAGCATGAATCAGTCTTCAACTTAACAGAACTTCATGCAATACTTAAAAAGAAAAATACATCTTATTCAGTTGCTTTGGATGAATCAACTGATACTACTGACTCAGCGTAGCTTTTATACTTCATTCAGGTTGTGACTGAAGATTTTCTTTGTTGCAAAGGGTTACTATCTTTGGGCATTCCTACAAACAGAACGCAGGAAATAGAGATCTTCAACAACTTTCAAGATAAATATCACCAAGTTGGGCTGAATTCGGCAAATTTAGTGAGTGTTTGTACAGATGGTGCACCTTCTATGACAGGAAAACATGAAAGATTTATTGCACAGATAAAAAAGTATTAACAAATCCAGATGCTCCTATTTCTTTTCATTGTATCTTGCATCAACAAAATCTCTATGCTACAGCTACTATTTTAAGTGACATTTTGCAACAAGTTATAATTGTTTCCTATACTTGTGCAAATGCAACTGGGCTTGGCCAGTTTTGTAACCTGCTAAAGTTGAACAATGGATTTGCCATGTCATTCTAAAGTGTGTTGGCTATTGCAGGGACAGGCGTTAGCCAAAATTTTATCTTTGCAAGAACAGATAGTTAAATTTTATGAAGAGCAGAATCAGCAATGGGAATTATTGAAAGGAGATTTCTATGGGGACGTAGCATTTCTGTGTGATGTCATGTTAAATTAAAGTGACTTGAACATTTCTTTGCAAGGTAAAACTAAGTTTATATATGATGTGTGGCAAAAATAAATCCAAACATTTTGAAAAAGCTATCTTTTTTCAAAAGGAAATTTCAGTCAGGTGTGGTGGTTCATGCCTATCATCCTAGCACTCTTGGAGGCTGAAGTGGGTGGATTGCTTGAAGTCAGGAGTTTGAGACCAGCCTGAACAAGAGCAAGATCCTGTTTCTAAAAATAGCTGGGCACTGTGATGGGCACCTGTTGTCCCAGCTACTTGGGAGGCTGAGGCAAGAGGATCGCTTGAGTCCAAGAGTTTGAGGTTGCTGTGAGCCATCACTCCATAGCACCCTACCAAGAGTGAGAAAGTGAGACTCTGTCTCAAAAAAAAAAAAAAAAAAGAAATTTCTGATGAACCTTTTCCCCAGTTTGCAACAGTCATTGATGAGCAGAAATCAAAGAATATACATTGTTACAGACGTATTAATTGGAGAATATAATGAAAGTTTCACTGGCATTGAGAATCAGGACTTCACACTCAAAGTAGCATTTCAGCCTCATCTAATTGATATCACCAAAGCACCTAAAAAAGTACAGATTGATTGAGCTCTCAATAGATGACATTTTAAAGCCATCACTTGGTGTTAAGAAAGATCCAGGGAAGGGGAGGGGGAGGGGAAAGGAGGGGAGTGGGTCAATAGAGGGAGGGTTAGTAGGGGGACTGCACCTATTACCATATTGCAAGTACAAGTTGGATCTATCAGGTGTAGAACACAAATGTCTTAATGCTGTAATTGGGTAAATAAGATGAAGGCTATGCTGATTAGTAGGATGTAAGCACTCCAAATTGCACAAATAATCAACACGTTGAATCCCATAATGGCATAAATGTATTTATGATCTATGTATAAATGACTTAATAAAAATAAAGAAAGAAAGAAAGAAAGAAAGATCCAATTGAAATATGGAAAAATGAAATAGAATACCCACACCATTGCCAAGATGCCTAAAAAATAATTTCTTGCTTTTCAACCACTTATTGTTGCCAAACAATATTCTTTTTTCATTAAATCATAAACGCATAGATCATGTATACATTAATGCGTTTATGGGGTACAATGTGCTGATTTCTTTTCTTTTCTTTTTTTTTTTCTTGAGACGGAGCCTCAAGCTATCCCCCTGGGTAGAGTGCCATGGCATCATGCTCACAGCAACCTCCAACTCCTGGGCTCAAGCGAGTCTCCTGCCTCAGCCTCCCAAGTAGCTGGGACTACAGGCGCCCGCCACAATGCCCGGCTATTTTTTGGTTGC
>CAUYTI010063788.1:0-30805 GCA_963575145.1 Galago senegalensis | reverse complement strand
CAGGCACCCGCCACAACGCCTGGCCATTTTTTGGTTGCAGCCATCATTGTTGTTTGGCGGGCCCGGGCTGGGGATTCGAACCCGCCACCTTAGGTGTATGTGGCTGGCACCTTAGCTGCTTGAGCCACAGGCGCCAAGCTGATATTGTTTATCCTTAAACAATACTCTTGCCTCAGCTCCCATAGTGCTAGGATTACAGTATGAACTACCATGAGTGGAAGAGTTTTCTTAATTCTTGATAATCAAGTGGGAGGTTTGTGTATGTGTGTGTGTGTGGTGGGAATCCTGGTGTCAGTGGTGGGAGTTACACTAGTATATGGCATTGTGAGTATTGTTATCCCTATAATAAAGCATTGATGTGAAAAGGGAAGAGCTAAAAGGAGCTTTATTCATGTGTTATTCTGAATATTGGTAATTTGTCTACTTAGTTGCAGGAGCATCAGATGCGGGTTTAGAGCAGATCCCTTCTGAGGCCCCCAGGGAGACACTAGATGAAAGCTTGTGAGACTAATGGTTCCAAAGTTTTCCTGATTGTAGCCTACCAAAGAATTGGAGAGGCACAAAATAAGTAAGATTTAGCAAAATTGTGGTAGCATATGTGGATTGCTTTAAACTAACTTCTGTGTAATTTTATTATACTTTGACAATGTGTTACAAATTGTTTAGATAGTCTGAACTCTTAGACAGCCAGTGAACAGAGAAACTTTTGGGGGGAGTGATATCTGTCCATCTGCTGTATGCTTCTGTTTTAGCAAAGGAGCAGACATTTGATCGAGAAGCTAGGCCAAGTAATAGCTACTGAGAATTATAACTAAAAACATGGATTAAGCAGCTATGTTATTTTACATACTGTACACCATAATTTGTTGAAATCTTGTCAGCAAAGCATTGATGATTAAGAGGAAGATGCACATTATGGTAGCCTAAAGGCACAAAGGCCCCTTGAACTTAATGCAATTAGGACCATAGAAAGTTAGACTTGTTAAGTTCTTTTACAATTATAAAATGACCCATTTTACATTTTGGGTTTCTGTATTTTACTTAAATGAATATTCTAATCCTGTGGGCCATTCACTTTTGGATTACATCTATATGGTATGTCAGTGATGAATCATGTCTAATGGCCCTAGTATTTAAATGAATGGTGACATTACTGGCAAAAAGCTAAAGGAAAAAAAGAAACCACCATAATTGATTATTCACTTTCTTTTCTTTACTTAAGCCATCCCATCAAGAAAAGAGGAAAATGGCCTAAATTCATGCTCTTTAACAGTTTAATCCAGAAGGGAGATTAAATTAAAATCTTGAGATTTGGTGAGATAATGATCCTGTTGCAGGGGACAATGGAGCAGTTAGCTCATTTTTTTACCCTTGTCCTTCTGGATTTCCTAGTGTCTTTCTGTTGTAAACTACTATAAATAATCCTCAGTTAATTGATTGTTTATTGAAGCTTATGGAGGGATATAAAGAAGTCTAAAACATGGACCCTGTCCCTTGATGAACTGATAAAAAACATATTTACAAATATCTACTAGAAGGAAACAAATTACTTGTGTCTAATGAGCTATTACATTTGGAGATGGCCTAGAATAGTAGAGAACCTTTCATTGAAGGGAGATGGATAAAAATTATGTGAGTATTATTTTAGGGTAGTGGCAATACCTCACGTATTTTTTCCTTCATGATTCTTTTTTTCTACTTTCTTCCTAGGCTGTTATACCTTTACTGGGTATAGGGAGAACCTTAAAAACATGATTAAGCTATGTAACAAAGTAAAATGAGCAGCATGAATAGAGCTAGAATAGCTAAAACAATTTTGCAAAAAAAGAGGGGAGGAATCATTCTACCTTCTGTTAAGTTTGACTGCATAGGCACATTAATCAAAATAGTGTGGTATTGGCAGAGGAGTCAAGAATAGACTAACACCAATATGCCCAATTGATTTTTAACAAAAGTACAAAAGCAATTCAGTGGAGAGAGGATAGTCTTTTCAACAAATGGGGCTGAAACAGTTGGACATCATTATTATCTTAGGCAAAAAAGTGAACCTGGACCTAAACCTCATACCATATTAAAAAAATCAGTGTAAAATGGATTATTTTCAAATCAATGTAAAATGGATTTAAATATGCAACATAAAAGTTTTGGAAGAAAACACAGAACATCTTCAGGACCTACAATTAGGTAAACAGTTCTTAGATGCATTACCAGAAACTTAATTCATAGAAGAGAACAGTTGGACTTCATCAACATTTAAACCTTTGTGAAAGACCCATTTAAGAGCATGAAAAGGTTAGCCACAGACTGGGAGAAAATCTTTGCAAGCCATATCCAAAGAAGGACTTATCTCCAGAATAAAGCTCTTTACACACTATAGTAAAAAATAAAAATGCAGTTAGAAAATAGGCAAAAAGAAGAACCCATAAGCAAGTGAAAAGATGTTCAACATTATTAGCTACTAGAGAATTGCACAATGAGATGCCACTGCCTACCTATCAGAATGGCTAAATTAAAACAAAATTGACAATATGAAGTCCTGATGAGGATGCAGAGAAACTTGATTTTTCATACATTGCTGAAGGGAATGTAAAATGTTTCCAGCCACTCTGAAAAGCAACTTAGCAATTTCTTATAAAATTAAACATACACTTACCCATACACTTACCATATAACTGAATAGTCATACTCCTGAGCATTTATTCTGGAGAAATGAAAACTTATCTCCATATCAAAACTTATACACTAAGGTTTATAGCATCCTTATTTGTAATAGCCCCGCGCTGGAAACAACACAAACGTCATTCAGTGGTGAATGGTTGAACTCACTGTAGTAGATATATAATAATGAAATGCTGTTTAACAATAGGAAGTGAACCATGGATACAGGTTGAATGAATCTCAGTGGAATTATTTTGAGTGAGAAAAGTTTATCTTATTCTTCAAAAAATTACACATAGAGTTATTTCATAGAAGTTAGTTTTTTCTTATCTTATTAAATAAAGCAATCCATATATGCTGTTTTATGATCCAACAATTCCACTTCTGGGTATGTATCCAAAATAATTGACAGCTGGGCATGGTGTCTCACGCCTAAAATCCTAGTTCTCTGGGAGGCCCAGGCAGGTGGATCGTGTGAGCTCAGGGGTTCAAGACCAGCTTGAGCAAGAGTTAGACCCTTTCTCTACTAAAAGTAGAAAAACTAGCTAGGCATTGTGGCAGGTGCCTGTAGTCACAGCTACTCAGGAGGCTCAGGCAGGAGGATTACCTGAGCCTAAGAGTTTGAGATTGCTGTGAGTTATGATGATGCCAGGGTACTCTACTCAGGGTAACAGGATGAGACTCTATCTCAAAAAGAAAAGAAAGCAGGGTCTCAAAGAGATATTTGTATACCCATGTTAATAACAGCAATATTCACAGCAGCTAAACAGTGGAAGCAGCCCAAGTGTCCACTGATGGACAAACACAGTGTGGTATGTACATACTATGGAATATTATTCAGTCTTTAAGAGGAAGAAAATTTTGACACATGTTACAACATGGATGAATTTTAATGACAGTTATACTAGTGAAATACACTAGTCATGAAAGGATAAATGCTGTATGATTATACTTATGTGTGTCTAGAGCAGTCACATTTAGAGCAGCAGAATGTAGAAACAGAGGTGATTGCCAGGGCCTGGTGGGAGGGCAGAGTGAGTTGTTAGGTATAGACTTTCAGTTTGCAAGATAAAAAAGTTGCACAACACTGTGAATACACTTAATGTTACTGAACTAGATGCTTAAAAATGGTTAAGGTGGTGAATTTTATGTGTCTGTATTTTACCACAATTTTTAAAAAAAGCTGATCTCAAATGTTTATTCTGTGATTCTGGGCATGTTACATTTATATAATTTTCAAAATGATAAAACTGTAGAGATGGAGAACAATAAGTGTTTTCTAGAGCCAGGAGCAGTGTTGGTAGTAGGGACGAGTGTAAGTACAAAGAGAAATACTATGGTGAAGGAACAGTTGGGAAATCCTGACTTGGTGATGTTGGTTACATGAATCTATACATGGGATCAAGTTGCATAGAATGACATACATCTACACACAAAATGAATGGCGGTTACAAAAATGCTGAAAATGGAATAAGGTGTGTAGTTAACACTAATGCATCAATGTCAACTTTTTGACTACAGTTATAAATGATATCATTGTTGGATGAAGCTGGGTGAAGTATACATAGGACTCCATACTATTTTTGCAACTTTCTGTCTGTAATTATTATTTTGAAAAGCAAAAAAGCCTACTTCAAATTGAGAGAGTGAAAGAGAGAAAGAGACAGACAGACAGACAAGAGTAGTAGATCTTGGAGACCAGATTATCTCTGTGTTTCTGTGTGACCCCAGGGAAGTCATTTGATCTCTTTGGGCTTTAGTTCCCTAAGCATTGAAGTAAGGGGTTTGACTGGTTGATTTCCAGTGGTGTTGCCAATTCTAGACTATTCTAGAAATTAGTGTTGTAAATGAATGTGGCAGGCCATTGTCAGTCTAAAGCAGAGAGTGAACCAATTAAATGCAGTTTGGTAATTGTGGGAATATATTTCCCACAATTTAAAAATCTTAAAAGCTCAGAAAACAGAATGTTTTTTCAGATTTGTGAATCTGAACTGATGTGAGACTGTTTATATTCTCTACTCACTTAAGTGAATATCATTCATTTTGTTGCAGAAATATTAATGCAATTGATTACAAGGTACTGCCCTAATTCCTGTTGATGTGTTGGATAAAATGCACCTTTCTAAAATCTGAAAAATTTTGAATTCTGAAAGACGTTTAGTTTAGCTTCAAAGGCTTTGGATGAGGGATTGTGGACCTGTCCAAGATGACAGGGAGATATGTAGGATGGCCCAGGTATGCGGCATAGATTGGTAGGATGGGAGAAGCTAAAGGTAGCAACAGTGCCTCAGTGGCCCCCTTCCTCCAAGTACAATTTGCACTGTAATTGCTTCATTACTACCTCTCTAATTAACTGTGTATGTGTACATACATACACATATACATAATATATAAATTTTTAATCACTTAAATTTCTGTATAAATCATTAAAATTACGTACATTTAGCTTTTGTAAATTCATATCCTAGCTACTGTCAAGAACTCTAGTACTTTTAATATCATATGTAGGATTATTTCAAATGTGATGACTAATCCTTTTTATAATAATCCTTTTTATTTCAGCAATGGAATTGCTGAAATATTTTTTGTTATGTGAATATAGTTGATTCTTTGAGTAGTATGTCTTTATTTTTGTTGATCTTTCTTGAGAGATTTGGCTTTCAGAATGAAATTTTTGTTTAAATATTGTTTCTGCTTTTGCCTTCAAAACACTTTCTTCTCTATTTTAGATTTAGATAAATGAGATTAATTTAGTATGCAGCTACTGGAGACAAATTGTGATATTTAGTCTCTTCTCTTAGGGGTTATTGATTCGTTGGTAGAGACTTTTTGTTCCTGAGTTTACTACAGTTCTTTGGCTACCTTAAAAGGTTATTAGTCTTTTCTACATGGTAAAATTCTTCAGAGTTCTTTGAATTTATTATTAGAAATTTAATTTTAGTCTCATATATGTTTATGAAAGACACTTTCTGGATTCAGTTCTGTAATTACTGACTGAAGCCTACATTGCGTATGAAGAGCTTTTTCTTGGATGACTAGGAGAAAATTATAAAATTTAATTCATTCCACAAATATTTGAGGTACTCTGGGCATGGGTGTGTATAAACAAGAAAAAGACACAGTAGCTAACGTCTAGGAATTTGTGAGAGACGGTATAGTGAGTATGAGCTCTGGAACCAGACTGATCTCACAAACCTAACTTACATCTCTACACCTTAGTTTCCTCATCTATGAAATAAGGATAATATTTATACCTATATCGTGGGGGTTAATGAAGATGAAATGAGTTAATATAAACTGCTTAGAACAGTACCTGGCATGTTATAAGTACCTATATGTTAGCAATTATCAATATTAGAAATTCAAGTTAATGGGGACACATTCCGTAGTTAAAGTATCTTGAGCTACTACTCGCTGTAGTGTGTGTGAACAGTATGCCATAGAGACAGAGTGGGAGATCTTTCTCTAGAGAAAATTAGAGACTTGCAGAGATAAGGTGGCGGATGAGTTGGGTCATGTCGGATGGGAAGGAGATGACTGATGCAGGAAAAGAAATTATGATAAGACACAGGGAATTGCTTGGCAAATTCTAGGGAAATTTAGTTTGGTATAGGCTGAACGTGATGAAGTAAAAAAGGTAAGTTGGAAATTTCTTCTTCTGTAATGGAAAGTAACTGATGCTAGACATTCCCTTTTACTATAAACAAATAGAAAACTGGGCACAATTATGAAATAACCCTATTTCATTTTTATTGCTGAAAGGTATTCCATTGAATGGATATAGAGCAATTTGTTTATGAAATGATCATTTACATTGTTTCTGTTTTTGGCTTTTTGAATCAAGCTTCCATGAACTAAATAATGTGTATTTAAAGAGCAACAGGAGAGGTTGTGGCTGGTTTTTGAAGAGCTTCGTATGTCATTTTAAGAATATCTGATTTTATCCCAAGGTCAGTGGAGACCATGAAGGTTAAATAGTGGAGACACTGAAGCAGATACGCCTTTCTGAAGGCTGACTTTGGCAGTTCTCAAGGTTGTGAATTGTAGAAAAGAAAAGCTGGAGGCAGGAAAGCCTGGCAGGTACCGTGATGGGTTCTTTCAAGCAGCTAGTTAAGTGTGTCCTTTAGTGGTAGTTACTGGGAGTTATTAAGAACTCCAGACATTGAACCATACCCCTTTCCCCCTCACCAGAATTTATATTCAAATAAAGGAGATAGATGTGTAAGACAGTAAGTGCAATGAAGTGTTACATATGCTGGGCTAACAGGGTTTCCAAGTAAAATGAAGGCAGAAAGAGGAGAGTGGTCTGGTGGGCCAGGGCCAACATGTCAAGAAAGCCTCAGTGAGACCCTGGAGACTTGACAATTGAGATATGCTTGGTGATGGAGGGATGTTGAGGGTGCAGTATGAATGTAGGCAGTGGTGGTGGAGATGAAATGAAATGGAAAGAATGGATTCAAGGTACATTCATGAATTGTGAGAGCGAGAGAACAGACGATTTGAAAGTAAGCTGAGTATTTATGTTGAGAAGGATTATAGGAGAAGGATGTTTGGGTGCAGAATGTAGAAAGAAATTTTGTAAATTTGTTGAACCTGACATATTTGTGGCAGGTAGAGATGTCCAAAATGCAGTTAGGAATGGATTAGGTGCTTGCAGGGGAGATAGACATGGGAGCTAGAGTTAGAAGTTCTCAGTACAGGTGAGATTTAAAGCCATAGAGGTTTCTGCTCTTTCAGGGAGGGACTATAAAATTGTATCAGCATTGTTTAGCTGCAAGCAAAGACATTGATTTTGGATTATGTAAGCAGAACTGACCTTGGCCAGCCTGTTTTGAAGCAAAGTGAACAATGACATGTACTCTTCTAAGTACTCCTTGCAGGAAACATTTCTCCTCTCACCTGAGTCTCAGGATCACCCTGAATGGTGTTGTTATACAGCAGTAGTATAATTCATTTGCAGCTGGTGATAACTTAGTGTTGAGGTCCTTCTATAACCAGGTAGGTATTTTTCCCTTCAAGCTTGGTGGGCATAGGTGAGGTTGAAGCCATAGGTGCTGACTGAAGGAGAGGCAGCATGTAGTTGGAGCACGATTGATCTGATATGCAGCTTAATCGTGCCTTCAGAGCCCATGTAGGGCTGCTGGAATTTAGAGTTAAATACATCCAATAATAACTAATGATGGGCAGCTAGATTGCATGATCACGCAATGTTCTATTCACTTTTTGTTTGAGTCTGGTAGCAAACCAGGAGCTGTGTTTCAAAGAGAAATAATTACTTTAGTTGCTTCCTGAAATGGCCACCTGTATTCATTGCAGCTTTTCACAGATTCAGTACAACATCATTTCAATGCAACATCATTTTTGGTGTCGACATTTTTTAAATTGTCCGTACTCTGAGAAAGTGGGGGAAGGCGGGCAGTGTGTACGCTTGCTGTTCATGCCAGGGATGCCCTGCCCAGAATCTTTTATGCCTTTGTCTCATAACAACATTTCACTGTTCCTTTACACATTTGGAGAAATTTCACCCTGGAACTACAGTGATTTCGATAAGAAAAGAGACTCTGATTAAACTTCCTCTTTGTACTTTCTCCTGTACTACTTCCTCCTGAACCAGAGAGCCATTGTGGGGATTCCAGCAGTATTTGGGAATAAAACTAGGGTGTGTTTGGGCTTTATGATGACTACTGTGAGAAGAGGTTGAATTAGAACTCTGTCTCTTGTCTGTGACCCTCATGGTCAGTACAACTGATGGGCCTGTGGTTTTCTTAATTCCTACAAACTAATGCTAGCTTAAAGCTAGTATGTAATAATCATAAGAGGTTTGGGCATTTCCCTTTTGGCAGCTCATAATTACCTGGGTAGATGGCCAATAGAGATTTGGCCTCCCCTTCATTCAAGAAACTGTGGGTCTTGGGTTTGACTAGAGTTCATGACTCTCTATGGTAGCAGCTCAGATAGGTTTGTTAGAGCTGGAGGTTTTTTTTTTTTTTGGTGGGGGGTGATATTTGAATCAAATAGATCTTAGTGGGTTGCCTGTTGATTTGAATACTTGAGTCTGATTAGTCAAATACGGACAGGATGTCTGCCTCTCACAAAAAAGGCTGCCATGACCTAATGTTTGCTGCCTGTTAGGATCACCACGCCCACTGTGCTTCTGGCAGTTAACTGCTACCAGTTGGATTAGCCTTCCCCTGGGCTTCTCCCACTGCTTCCTGAGTTGGGGGAGTCCATCTCTATAGCAGTTTAGAAACACGAGCCAGGAAAATGGTAAGTAATGATCTATTTCTTATGTCAAGAATGAAAGAATCTTCCAGGCCCAATTAGGAGATATAAGAGTAGTATGTTATGTGAGTAGCAGTTTCATATCCAGTTGACCTGAACAAGGATTTGAATGGTGGGAGTCCATTTGTACACATTTTTTTCCCCTCCAGACAAATATGTAACACCTGTGTGATATGGCACTCAAGAATAGATGGGTTCTGCCCAGCCTGTGTATGCTCAGATGCTGAGTATTTTGGATGGTGTGGGATGCTTGAATCAATCCCTGCCTATAGCAAGAGACAAATTCTGCTTTGAATAGAAAAAAATGTTGAGAGAATGCATTTCACCATGGGCTTCTCACTTTCAAAGCAATTTAGTTTCAGTCAAGTGCCATCATCTGTCATGGTAAATCAGTGCCAGTTTGAATAAGGTTTGTTTTCAATTTGTAATTTTGTTTAGTTACATTAGAACTATACCCATATAGAGTTTATAATTTTTATATTTGTATATATTTAAATAACATTTTAATAAAAATTTCGGCAATACTCTATAACTTAATTTTTAACCTTTTAAAAAAGTACATGTATTACTCAAGGTTGAGGAATATTAACTAGTCTATGTTCTTAATTCTGAGCCCAGTTAATGAGAATAAGTTGATTGTAGGTTTTTTGGTTTTCTTTTTTTTTTTTTGAGACAGAGCCTCAAGCTCTGGTCCTGGGTAGAGTGATGTGGCATCACAGCTCACAGCAACCTCCAACTCCTGGGCTCAAGCGATTCTCCTGCCTCCGCCTCCCAAGTAGCTGGGACTACAGGCACCCGCCACAACGCACAGCTATTTTTTGGTTGCAGCTGTCGTTGTTTGGCGGGCCAGGCTGGGTTCAAACCCGCCAGCTCAGGTGTATGTGGCTGGCGCCTTAGCCTCTTGAGCCACAGGTGCCAAGCCATTGATTATAGGTTTTTAACTGCTATGTCGCATAAGTTAATTCTATGCTTAGAGTCTAACAAATTAGAATTCAGATAGTTGCATTTCTTTTCTCCTATTACTCATTGCTGCTGTATTTAAACTGCTTTTTTATCAATATTGTGTTCCATAATTTCCCCTTCTTCTGTAGGAGTCAGAATTTTCTCCTTTTTTTAACACCTTGGAAGCCCATTAGTCACCAAAAAAAAAATTTTTTTTTCATCTGTGCTTGTGGTTTAAAGAAAAGTTTAATGAATGTTTTTCCAAAAATAACTACACTAGAGTAGGTTTTGAAAATGGGTACTGGATGTTAACCCTTCAGATGGTTGTTTTTGTTTAACACTCACTGGAAATTCTAGATAAACCTCTTAGTTTATGGAGGCAGCTGGATTTGCTTTTCTTCCTATGACTCACCAAAAGCTGTTCAAAGCCTTTCAATTTCTTTTTGCTATTTTTGTGTTCTGAAACTTCATTTTAACAAATATTTAAAAATAGCTTTAAAAATTATTATTCTCCTGGAATCTCCTCAGAATGTTATTTCATTTGCTCCAAAGATTTTCTTCAGCAAAATGAATTGGTTTTATTTCCAGTGTTGCGAGGCTAGACATAGGTCTGTAAAAACTCAGAAGTAGTGTTTGAACGTTGAAGTAATTTGTATGAACATACTCTTAATAGTGTTTAATAATTATCAGGGCTTTGTGACAGGTGATTTTATCTATTAAATTGTGCAATATCACCAAATAAATGAAATTTATTTTTTATTTTTTTTTTCTTTGAAACAGAGTTTCACTGTCGCCCTCAGTAGAGTGCTGTGGTGTCACAGCTCACAGCAACCTCAAACTCTTGGGCTCAAGAGATTCTCTTGCCTCAGCCTCCCAAGTAGCTGGGACTATAGGTGCCTGCCACAACGCCTGGCTATTTTTTTGTTGCAGTTGTCATTGTTTAGCTGGCCCAGGCCAGGTTTGAACCTGCCTGCCTTAGTGTATGTGGCTGGTGGCCTAGCCACTGAGATACAGGTGCTGAGCCAATGAAATTTATTTTATTTTCAGAATAGAAATGCGTTTATGAATTTTCTTCTTTAACATTTCTAACTTAAGGCTATTTCTTTATGATGCTATGTTTCTAATAGGAATGTTGTTTAGTTTCGTAGGACTAATACACTGAAAACAAAGCTTTTATTAAAAGCATTTTTGATTATTTTAATAGCTTTATTTTCTCGCTTTCATTCTGTTGTAACCATGATTAGGAACCAGTGTGACTATACAACCACAGAGCATGCTTAGTACAATCTTAAGAGTACACAGAAAGGAGCTTCAAACATGAACGCCAGGAAGTTGGTGGTCCTGGCTCCAGCCTTTCTTTTTCTCCCTCAAAATCCAGTGCCATGCTGAGTGCAGTGGCTCACACCTGTAATCCTAGCACTCTGGGAGGCTGAGGCTGAGGCTGGTGGATTGCCTGAGGTCACAGGTTTGATTAAACTTCCACTTGTACTTTTTCCTGTAGTAGTCCTTCTTCCTGAGCCATTACATGGCAGTGGGTCCTTCTGTCTTTGAGAACAGCCTAAGCAAGAGCAAGATCCGGCTCTAAAAATAGCTAGGCATTGTGGCGGGCACCCCAGCTACTCAGGAGGGTGAGACAAGAGAATTGCTTGAGCCCAAGACTTTGAGGTTGCTGTGCGCCATGATGACGCTACAAAACTCTATGCAGGGTGATAGGGTGAGACTCTGTCTCAAAAAAACAAAAAACCAGTGCCATGTAATGGCTTCAGCATTTTAATTGAACTTTAAAAATAGTTATGAATATATCTGGTCAATCTAGGAAAAAACTAGGGTGGAGCTTTTTCCATTCTGGCTGATTTTTATCCTATTATTTTAAGGATAAATTTAAAAATAATGATTTTCCTGGAGTACATTATGTTAAGTGAAATAAGTCAGCACAGACAGTACCAAATGTCCTTACTCATATGTGGAGGCTAAAAAAATTTGGGCTCTGAAATAAAGATTAGAATTGTGGGGTGGCACCTGTGGCTCAGTGAGTAGGGTGCTGCTGGCCCGATATAACGAGGGTGGCAGGTTCAAACCTGGCCTCATCCAAACTGTAACTAAAAAAGTAGCTGGGTATTGTGGTGGGTGCCTGTAGTCCTGGCTACTTGGGATGCTGAGGCAAGAGAATCACCTAAGCCCAGGAGTTAGATGTTGCTGTGAGCTATGACATTACAGCACTCTACAGAGGGCTATAAGTGAAACTCTATCTCTACAAAAAAAAAAAAAGAAGAATTGTGATTAAATATTAGAGGCTGGGAAAGGTAGAGGCGAGGGAAGAATAGGGAGAGGTTGGTTAATTAACTTCGTTACTTCATTACAGTTAGATTAAAGGAATAAATTCTTATGTTCTGTAGCATTGCAAGGTGAATATGGTTAACCATAATATGGTATATACTTTTCAAAAGCTAGGAGAGGATTTTGAATATTCACAACACAAAGAGATGCTAAATGAGGTGATGGATATGCTGAGTACCCTCATTTGATCACTGCACGTTATATACAAGTACTGAAATATCACTCTGTATCCCACATCTATGTATGGTTATTATGTGTCAACCAAAAATAAAGGGAAAAACATTTTTTAAATTTTGAATGTGTGTTAGAATAGTGGGTTCATTTGTTAAATGATCAGGGTAATGTCTCTTGTCCCAAAGAGGATAATCCTGGGATCTTGATGGTTTAGTTTTCTGCCAAATTACATTATGTTTCTGGGTATCTGTGTGTCAATTACTGTATGAAAAATTTCTTCCAAACTCCTAGCAGATATTCTCCTGCCACCGGTTTACTGTTTCTACTACTTTCATTCAGTAGTGGGTTTGGGAATGCAGACTGATTAATTTCAGTCTACAATTCTAACTAATTTTAGTTTAACTTAGTCACAGTAAAAGCATAGCATTCTTTAAAGAACACTGAAGTTTTGGATGGCAGTACTGTATGCTGTTATAGATAAGAACATGGGCTTGTGAACCAATCAATACCTGAATTGTAATCCAGCACTGACATTTCCTAGCTGAGTAAACTACAGAATTCCTTGAAGCTTGTTTCATCTGTAGGAATAGATGGTATTGTTATTCCTGTCTCACAGGATTATAATGAGGATTACATGTGGCAACATACTGTAAAATGTTTAGCTTAAGTGCTCAATAAATATAACTGTGCTTAGCTATCATTTGTGCCCAATAGTCACTTCTCTGTGGTCTTAAGTTAGTCATTTTTCCCCCCCTTTGCCTACATAGTTTCAGGAACCTCCAGAAATATTATAGATGAAAATGACTGGAATTGTATTCTGTTTTTTGAAAATACAATGTGGAAGAACAGTGTTATGATTATAATTATAGCAGTTAAAGCTGTAGGATATGGTGGAGAGAACATAGTTTTGCAAGCTGGTGGTTTCCAAATAGATCTGGCTACAGACCAAACTTGTGTCATTTACTACCTGCTCTTTGGGCAGGTTAACTAGTCAGTGCTTCAGTTTTCTCATCAGAGAAAGTGGGAATATTATCTTGTGGAACAATAATAGCTGTCTTGTTGTGAGGTTCATTGAATGAACAGGGCCCAACATGTTTTTCTTTCCTCCTTCCTAACTGTAGAATAGTTGGCAAAACCAGTCATCTTTTCTGAAACATAATATGGAATAATTTTATATTAGGGTTGATTGTATTTTTATTAATGAATTTCAAGTAAAATAGTATGGACTAAGAGTTAGGAAGATGAAGAAAGTAGGGGTGCTAGTTTACATATGGCCCTAGATTTGGATTTTAGAAAAAAGTTTTTTTTTTTTTTTGAGACAGAGCCTCAAGCTGTTGCCCTGGGTAGAGTGCTGTAGCATCACAGCTCACAGCAACCTCCAACTCCTGGGCTCAAGCAGTTCTCCTGCCTTTGCCTCCCAAGTAGCTGGGACTACAGGCGCCCACCACAATGCCTGGCTATTTTTTGGTTGCAGCTGTCATTGTTGTTTGGTGGACCTAGGCTGGATTTGAACCTGCCAGCTTAGGTGTATGTGGCTGGCACCTTAGCCGCTTGAGCCACAGGCGCTGAGCCAGATTTTAGAACTTTTGAAGATGAATTGTTTAAGTGTAAAGAAAGGAAATCACAATACAAATACAATTGGCTACGGTGGGAGCTGAAGGTCTTTTAGATGGATGGGAATAATATATGTCAAGAGATTTTGTAAACTCTAAGTCATTTTAGCAATGAGTAAAGTATTAATACTTTTTAAATTCTTGCCAAGAGTAGAAGACAAACATCTGAGGGTGGCAGATCTCCCCAAATCTGTCTAGGTTTCGTGTATTCTTTTTCATTGGTAAATTGGCTGCTGTTTGTTTATGCAGCCATTGCTGCTTCTAAAATTATATGAACACTTCAATGTCTCAACAATTAGAGTCCTAAGAGAGTGTTTGGATATGGCAATGCCCATTCCAGCTTTATGGATTAAAAGTGATCTTTATGTGTCTATCAAAGCTTGAAATCTCACTGTATCTTCTAAAAAACCTCAAAGCTGTGATTCCCCCAAGCTTGCATTATCCCGTAGCTTCAGTCTGCTGCTGTCAAGTGGTGGCTGCCTCCTTTAGACGGGGCCTATGTTCTCCAGTTCACCATCAAGATGCTCCACTTCGTGGATTAGTGGGCCTACCTGGCCCCTGTATTTGGACTGCTAAATGAAGTGTGTTTCCAAGACCATGAAGTTTTTGAAAGAGATGATTTTCTCTTTATATCTCAGCATGTGTTTGACACAGAAAGCCTTCTACTAAATACTTAGAATTGGAATGAATGGAGGAAAACCTTTATTTTCCTCTGAGGAAACTCAGAGGATTTTGCCCTTTTCTTAACTTTGTCTCCTTAATCATTACTTTAACTAGATCTTGACATTCATGTTACATAATATTCTTCATAGCATAGAGCATCGTGGCTAAAGACAGTAATCAACGCTTCGTGAAGGCAGAGCAAGAAAAAGGCTCTTAAATTGTAGCAGCATTGATTAAAATTAGGTGGAGAAACTTTTCCTAGCTATAAGAGTTGTTAGGAATGGATTACCATGAGCTTGTGTTGCATCTTTTTATTTTGAAATCTTCCTTGGGATTGGCATACACATTGAAGACAGAGGGGAGGGCAACATAAAATTCCTTATGAGTCTATGCAGTGCACTGGTGAATTAATCAGAATATTTCAGAAAACTGACTATATTTTATATACAATATGAAAAATATATGTTTCACGACATTGTACATTTAAATAGAATTTGAGAACAAATTGTAATCAGCAGGTGCACCACTGCAAAAAAAAAGATGTGGAATTTGTCATCCCCAAATTTGTCCCTCTATCAAAAACAGCTGTCTCTAAATGGTGCCTCATACTGTTGGCAAATTCATTACAAATGCAGGAAGCATGTGATTGGGATTTGTGAAAATAATTTGGATGTAAGCTATCCACAAGCCTTTTTTCTTTCTTTCTTTTTTTTTTTTAAGTAATAGTCCTACGTAAACGCTCATATTTTGGCATTACACAGGAGCGTCATAAGTAAATTCTGGAACCTCCAAGCAGAAATATAAGAAAGGCCTTAATTAGGAAGGAGTGGCAAATGTTTCTAATAGGGAGGGTGTTCATTTTGGTTTCTGCTATCCTGCGCCCATCCCTTAACCAAAAACCAAAACAAAACATCTAGAGTTATTTAGGCAGTATAATTAATCTTAAAAGAATGGATTTCTATTTATAAACTCTTTTTGGCACTGAAAAATGCTTTTGGATATATAGAACTTATGATTGATCAAAATATGTTTGAATTCATAAAGCCTCTCTCAGACCATGAGTGTAGATTTTGTGAGTATTTGGGATCAGGAGTGATGGATGGAACAATCTGTGAGTTCACAGACGTTATTCCCTTGGATTTTCCCCTTAGCATGTTCTTCAATAAAGGTAGCTAATTTCTTGTTAAATACTGATGGTTTTGCTTTGCAAGATATATGGCAAAGGTATACGTTTCTTTTTATTCTCTTTGCTTTACATATATCTAAACAAGTTTTGCTGCAGGAGACGAAGAGGAAACTGTGTCCTTCAAAACTCCTGTCTTTGGCCTCTCCTTTATAGTTTTGTCCTTGTAAGACAAAGGATAGGTAGGAAAAGTAATAGCTAAGCATTGAAAAAAACAGTATCAGTTCAGAGGAATTGAAAGGTATACCTCTGTTGCTGTGAATCAACAAGTATTTATTGACTGTCTACTCTGTATTAAAACACAATGAGAGATATGTTGAGGTAAAAAGGGTTCCTGTATGAACTTGAGTGTTCTTGAGGAAAACAGATGTAAACATATGAATGTTTAAATAATGAGGCAAGATAAAAATAATTGTAATTCTTAGTAATTGCCCAGTGAAGAGTTTAGTTAAGTGCTACAAGAGTTCAGTCCATAAAGCTAAACCAAGGGTTTTATGAAAAGAAGAATTTTGTTATTATTAAATCATAGCTGTGTACATTAATGCAATCATGGCATACAATGTGTTGGTTTTATATACCATTTGAACTATTTTCATCAAACTGGTTAACATAGCCTTCACCTCATTTTCTTAGTTATTATGTTCAGACATTTATACTCTACACTTAGTAATGTACCTTTGTAAAATGTACCGTAGGTGTGGTCTCACCAGTTACCCTCCCTCCACCCTCCCCTCCCCTCTCCTCTTTCCCCTGAAAAGAATTTTAAGAAGCTGCTTGAAAAATGGGTGGAATTTAGATAGATAGAAAATAGTGTTTCTGCACTTCCCTTTAAATGGAAAGCCAGGTGTGGAAGTCAGGACAGGCAGAGTTAAGATCATGTTACTTATGAGTCAAAATCAGCAGTTAGTCATGTGGGAGAATTTTAGCTTGATGAGCCCAAGAAGACCTCTTTATGATTTCAGCATATTATAAGTCCTCTTAATTCAGGCCTATAAAACAAAAACAAAAGCAGGGTTTTTTAAATATCTAGAGGTGCTAAGGAAAGTGATATAATCCAGGATATTCACTCTGAAAGCAAAAATATGTGATTATTAAATGCGGGCATTTCAAACATTTTAACTGAGAGAAGGAACACACACCAAGCAGCCGTGTATCTCTACCAGAGAAACCTTAACTTTCAGCTGAATGATAGACTATGGTAACCACAGACCATCAGATACCCTTTCAGAGATTCTGATCTTGACATGAGTTGCTGATCTAAAGAGGAAAAGATTTTCTATATGCCTTCATTCCGACTTACCCGTAAAACTGAAGTGATTCTGTTTTCCTCAAGATCATGTTAAGGAAGATATTCTCATCGTTCTTGTCGTCATATTCTCTTTCCCCCCTTTCCTGTCTTTGTTTACTACAAGTGGAGAATACATTTGTCAGTATATCATTAATAAATTAACAATTAAAAATATCCAAAACTGTACTCATTGCCATTTATGGCAAGGTATAAATAGAGAAGCAGAGATCATCGACTTCATGGTGAGTGGGCATACATAGTCCTTGGGTTGTATGGATTTTTCTTGAAAGTCAGTCTGGTCAAGCTTTTTTTTGATTGCTTTTAAACTACAAATGAATGATGTCTTTTTGGGAACCTGGAGGAATCATAAAGAAAAACAAATGTTGCTGTATGAGGCAGGGTAGTTTTACTTTTTCTATGAAATTAAAAAATCATATAGGGCCTTTAGCATTATAATGTATAAAATCTCCAGTCAAAAAGATCTTTTTTTGTCAGGTGTGGTTGCTCTTGCCTCACTTTGGGAGGCTGAGGCTGGAGGATCTCCTGAGACTAGGAATTCAAGACCAGCCTGAGCAACATAGTGAGACTATATTGCTACCAAAAAAAATTTTAGTTAGCAAGGTATGGTGATGCACCCCTGTGGTCCTAACTAGTTAAGAGGCTAGGGTGGGAGGATTGCTTGAGCCCAGGACTTTGAGACTATATGCATTGAGCTATGATTGTATCCACTGAGCTCCAGCCTGGGCTACAGAGGGAGACTCTGTGTCTCTGAAACAAAACAAAACAAAAAACGGGCCATCTTTAGTCAAGTATGTGTTATTTGATTTTTTTTTTTTTTGAGACAGAGTGTCAAGCTGTCACTCTTGGTAGAGTACTGGGACATCACTGCTCACAGCAACCTTAAAACTCTTGGGCTTAAGTGTTTCTCTTGCCCTCAGCCTCCCAAGTAGCTGGGACTACAGGTGCTCACCACAATGCCTGGCTATTTTTGTTGTTGTTGTTGTTTTTGCAGTTGTCATTGTTGTTTTTAGCTGGCCCAGGCTAGGTTTATGTGGCTGGCACCGTACCCACTGAGCTATGGGCGCCCCCTGTTAACTTGATTTTTTAAGAAATAAACTGAACATTAATTTCATTCTTACATAAAGCATGCCTCTATTAGACAATACAGAAATGTATAAAGAAAAAATAATCTTATAACTGAGAGATAGCTAGTGTTAGTATTTTGGAACCTGGTGTACAAGACGTGGATTTATTCCATGTGTATATATTTTTTACTTTTTTCTCTTAGAAGTATATAGAGAATTTCTCCTAAAATTAACAAAAAAAATTTTTAACAACAACAGGATATATGGGAATTCTTTTGTATAAATATAAGGTCTGACTGAATTAAGTTCTTGAATTCATCCTAGAAAACGTGCTATATACCTCTTGGCTGAATATCATTATAGTTGCCTTCAAAGTCCTCCCCTTGGGAAACTATGCACTAATGCCAGTGCCTTGTCCACCCTTCAAAGCAATATTTTTTCTATTTTTTTCTTTTCTTTTCCTTTTTTTTTTTCTTTTTTTTTTTTTGAGACAGTCTTACTCTATAGCCCAGGGTACAGTGCCATGGAGTCAGCCTACCTCGTAGGAACCTCGGACTCCTGGGCTCAAGTGATTCTCCTGCCATAGCCTCCTGAGCAGCTGGGACTACAGGCACCTACCACAACATCCAGCTAAGTTTTTCTATTTTTAGTAGAGACGAGATCTTGCTCTTGCTCAGACTCTTGAACTCCCAAGTTCAAGCAATCTTCCCGTCTTGGCCTCCCAAGAATGCTAGGATTATGTGAGCCACTGCATCTGGCTCCTTCAAAGCAATTTTGAAACTCTTTTTCTGGACTAGCCATTAAAGCTATTGTTGTATTACACTTGGTGTCCTGAATGTCATCAAAAAGTCTTCCTTTCAATATTTCCTTTATTATTAGGTAAAGAAAAAAGTCAATGGGAACCAGATAAGGTGATTAGGAATGGTGTTCCAATATAGTTATTTGTTTACTGGCTGAAACTGCCTCACAGACAGTGCTGTGTAAACTGGTGCATTGTCATGATGCAAGAGCCATGAGTTACTGATCAAGATTTTCAGTTGAGATTTTCTTGTTTTTCTGTTGATGTTTATTTGGTCTGCTATGCTTCTCATAGTCAGCAGATGATTTTGACACACAATTTGACAATTTTTTGCAATGCTTTCATAAGTTCCACTCATTATTGGCCACTTGATTCTTTTTTTATCAGTGAAGCTTTCTCTTCCCTCAGAAAAATGTTTAATCCAGTTGTACACTGCTGTTTCTTCATGGTGTTATCCCCGTAAACCTGGGCTAGCATGTTTCTAATTTCACTTCTACTCTTGCCAAGTTTAACAAGAAACTTATGAATGTTTGTTTGTTTCTCTAAGCTCTGACATTCTTGTGACAGTGCACAAAACATCCAATAACCATGAATGTCACTCAGCAAGACACCGCCACATGTTGACACAAATACAACTGTGAGATACTGATATACCAAAGTTATGAAACCTTACCAAGTTGTCCAGTTGTCCAACTTAAGTGCACGTGGCAAGTTCGTGAACATAATTGTCCAACTTGTATAACATAATATGGCTAATTCTCCTTTTTTGACATTTCCCCTCCTAAACTCTTCACTGTTATAGATGGTACTGTGAATGAAGAAATTTGATTATTTACTTAGGATAAATTCCTAGATGTTACATTTTTGGGATTAAGGGTGTGCATATCTTCTTTTGGAAATATCTTCATATGTTAATTTTTATCCATAGTACATGAGAGTGCCTGTTTTCTTTTGTTCTTGCTAATCTTGGATTTTAATACCAATTTGATGATAAAAAGAGTCTTGTTTCATGTTGAATACTCATTACTAATATTAGTATTTTACTACTAACGAGATTGGGTCTTTTATGTTTATTTGCCAATTTTGATTTTTGAGTGGCCTATTTATATTCTTTGCTCATTTTTAGTTCTATTATTTTCTTACTGACATATTAGAGTTCTTTATATGATTAAAGGCTTGGCTTTACTTTTTCAAATGTTATTTTTCCCAGCTTAAAATTTTATGAGTTTCTGCTATATAGAAGTTTTGAGGGTTTTTTAAATACCTTTTTATCTTGAAATAATTATAGATGCAAAAGAAATGATGAAAATAATATGTAGAGGTCCCTTGTGCCCATCTTACGACTTTCTTCATTGGTCCCATCTTGCATAACTGAAGAACATTATTAAAACTAGGAAACTGGCATTGATACAATACTATTCACTAATCTACAGACCTTATTTGGATTTCACCAGTTTTTACTTACATTCATGAGTGTATATGTTTTCTGTGAAGTGTGGTCATGTGGATAGATTTGTGTAAATGCCATCATCAAGATACAGAACTGTCCTCTCACCATGAAGAAACTTCCTAGTGCTGCCTCTTTACAGCCTCAGCCTCACCCTTCTTCACCCTGAGCTGCGACTGATCTGTTCATCTCTGTATTTCTTATTTTTTTTTTTTTTTTGAGACGGAGCTTCAAGCTATCCCCCTGGGTAGAGCGCCATGGCATCACGCTCACAGCAACCTCCAACTCCTGGGCTCAAGCGAGTCTCCTGCCTCAGCCTCCCAAGCAGCTGGGACCACAGGCGCCCGCCACAATGCCTGGCCATCCCTTGGTTGCAGCCATCACTGTTGTTTGGTGGGCCCGGGCTGGGGATTTAAACCCGCCACTTTAGGTGTATGTGGCTGGCGCCTTAGCCGCTTGAGCCACAAGTGCTGAGCCCATCTCTGTATTTTTATGATTTTGAAATTTATACGTAGACTCATATAGTATGGAGCCTTTTGAGACTGACTGTTTTCACTTCCCATATTGTCCTTGTAAAACACATAAGTTGTGTTTTTTAACAGTTTGTTTCCTTTTATTGTTTATTAATATTCCTTTCTGGTGTAGCTACGTCGTAGTTTGTCCATTTACCGTAAAGAACATTTGGGTTGTTTCTAGTTTGGGCTGTTACAAATAAAACTGCTATGAATGTTCACATATAGGTTTTTATGTGAACATAAGTTTTCGTTTCTCTAAGAAAAATACTGGAGAGCGCGATTGTTGGATTGTGTGGTAAATGTGTACTTAATCTCATCAGAAGCTACCAAAGTGTCTTCCAGAGTAGCTGTACTATTTTACATTTCAACCAGTAACATATGTGAGATCCAGTTTCTCCACATCCTGGTTTTTGGCAGTTTTGGCGTTTTCTATATTAGCCATTCTAATAGGTGTGTAGTAATATCTCTTCTTGGGTTTAATTTCCTAAGTGACTGATGATATTGAGCATCATTTCATGTGCTAATTCGCCATACTTCTGTCCTCTTTGGCGAAGTATTTGTTTGGGTCTTTTTGCCCATTTTCAAATGGATTGCTTAGAGAATTCTTTACATGTTCTGGATACAAGTCCTTTTTTTTTTTTTTTTTTGAGTTAGAGTCTCACTATGTTGCCCTCGGTAGAGTGCCCTGGCGTCATAGCTCACAGTGACCTCAAACTCTTGGGCTTAAGAGATCCTTTTGCCTCCGCCTCCCAAGTAGCTGAGACTACAGGTGCCTGCGACAACGCCTGCTATTTTTTGTTGCAGTTGTCATTGTTGTTTAGCAGGCCTGGGCCGGTTTGAACCCGCCAGCCTTGGGTGTACGTGGCCGGTGCCATAACCACTGTGCTATGGACGCTGTGCCACAAGTCCTTCTTTGGATAAGTGACTTGCAAATATTTTCTTCTAGTATGTGGCTTATCTTTTTATCTTGTTAATGAGTCTTTTGCAGGTAAAAGTTTTTAATTTTGATGAAGTCCAGTTATTATTTTTTTCTTTTATGGATTGGGTTTTTGACATGATATCTGAGAACTTTTCCTAGCCTTAGATCCCAAAGATACTCTCTTCTAAAAGTTTTATAGTTTCACATTTAAATCCATGATCCATTTTGCATTGATCTTTGTGTATAGTATGAGTTCTAGGTCAAGATTTTTTGTGTACATGTACGTGCGCGCGCGCGTGTGTGTGTGTGTGTGTGTGTGTGTGTATACCAAGGATGTCCAGTTCCAGCATAATTTGTTGACTGTTTCCCCCTTATTGAGCTACTTTTGTACCTTTATCAAAAATCAATTGGCATATTTGTATTAATCCATTTCTAGGTTCTCTGTTCCATTGATCTATATGTCTTTTGTCTGCCATTTCCACACTATCCTGATGATGATAGCTATATACACAGCAGTAAGACAACCTCAGGCAGAGCGAGTCTTCCTACTTGACTCTTCTTTTGCAGAATTGTTTTACTGTAAGCTTCTCTGTATATGTCATAGTTGTTGTGTTTGTAGCAAAAGACTGGCACTTCTCCGGATTGCCAATATGTGGGACTGGCACTGGCTAAGGCTAAGAGAAGCTGGTGGTACTTTGTTGGAGTGAGCTTCTGAACGTTCAGTTGAGGAGAGGGTGGGAGGGAGAATTTTTTAGAGAATAGGAAGTAGTTCCTAATGTTGAAGACATGACATAATTTTTAATTACTTTGTAGAAAATTATCTTTTAGTGATACCAATGTAAGGCTATTATAGAGTGTATTAGTATAGCACTGTCATGCCTGAGAGCGAAGGAGGAGGTTCTCAAGGACCCTTCTGTTGTTGTTTTCATTCTTTCCACTGTTGTCAGGGACTTGGGTTTAGGTTTCTACAGCAACCACACTCTGGACTACATAATGCTAACTCTCTGTGTGCATGTGGTGTTAACTCTGATGCCTTCTACACTACATGTGGCAGAGTTACAGTTGCTATGGAGATCAATCTTTGGACACACTTGGTTGATAATGATGTTTCTCATACGTGGGTTTTGCTGCTGAAAGAATAAGAGGTGATGCTGAGTTGATCAAGAGATGCAGAAGCCTGTCAGTAGTTTATAGCTTAGAATCTCACATTTGAAAACTTCATTTTACATTTGTTCACAGACACACTAAAGTGTGTGTGTCTTAATGTATAAGTTTGATACCTAGAAAATATAATAGAAGGAAAATATAATTTTAGTAGTCTTATAATAAGGTCAGTTGTCAGTGGAAAAGTAAAGGAGGCACAATTCTTGTGAACTGCTCTAAGTTGAATGTAGCTAATAAGAACCTTTATCTTGGTTTGGCACCCGTAGCTTTAGCGGTTAGGGCGCCAGGGCTATACTGGGGCTGGTGGGTTCAAACCTGGCCCAGGCCTGGTAAACAACTCTCTGGGCATTGTGGCAGGTGCCTATAGTCCCAGCTACTTGGGAGGCTGAGGCAAGAGAATCTCTTGAGCCTAAGAGTTTGAGGTTGCTGTGAGCTGTGACACCACGGCACTCTACCGAGGGCAACATAGTGATATTCTGTCTCAAAAATAAGTAAATAAATAAAAACCAGAAACAAAAAATCTTTTCCTTGAAACACTGTATCTCTGAAAAGTCTTCAAAACTCTACAAACCAACAACACTAAGGAAGTAGAGTAAGTGCTAATATTTTTTCTTTTTCTTTAACTGTCAGTTAAACAAGGATACCACTCCCAATCTTAAATTTAACGTAACATAGACTATTGCTGAGTGTTCTCATTTACAGAATTTTTGAAACAAATGTAGTTTTACTTTGATAGACATTCCTATTTGGGGTTAGAGAAACTTGTTGTTTATGAGCTACTATACTAGACAGCAGAGGGTTCTTAACTCTGGCTGCACATTTAGCAGGTGGGGTGTTTAAAAAACACTGACATTCTGAAAAGCCCAAAAGAAATTAAACCAGAATCTCTGGGAACAGGGAAAAGGCCTGTCGTTGGTACTCTTTTCTTTTTTTAAGCTAACTACTTAATACCAATATACAGCCAGGATTGAGAACCAGTACAGAAAAATATATAGTCATCTAGAATCTGAAATTTTAGCTAAATTTGTATATTAGGATGCACTAATAGAAGTAATATGAAATAGTACAGAAGTTTAGAAAGGTCAGTCTCATCATCTGGATTGCTGCTGTAACAAATTATCATGAATCTAGTAGCTTACCAGGTTTTTTACAACTTTGTTCCCTTGTGTTCTAGAGGTCTGAAATGGGTCCTTGGGGCTAAAATCAAGGTGTAGGCAGAGCCACTGGAGGCTCTCCTGAGAGCCTTGCTTTTTCCAACCTTGAGAGGCTGCCCGCCTTCCTGACTGTTAGCTACACCACTCTGATCTCTGCTTTTGTCTTCACATCTGCTCTCATTCTGACCCTCTTGCTTCCCTCTCACAAGGACCCTTGTGATTACATTAGGCCCATCCAGGTTATACAGGATAATCTCCCCATCTTGAGATCCTTAACTTTTCTTTTTTTTGAGACAGAGTCTCACTATGTTGGCCTTGGTAGAGTGCTGTGGCGTCACAGCTCACAGCAACCTCAAACTCTTCAGCTTAAGTGATTCTCTTGCCTCAGCCTCCCAAGCAGCTGGGACCACAGGCACCCGTCACAACACCTGGCTATTTTTGATTGCCAGTTGTCATTGTTGTTTAGCTTGCCCTGGGCCGGGTTTGAACCCGCCAGACTCGGTATATACGGCTGGTGCTGTAACCACTGTGCTACAGGCCTGAGATCCTTAACTTAATCGCTTAACTTAGCAGGGTTCTTTTTGCTAGGTAAAGTAACATGCACTGGTTTGAGGGTTTAGGACATGGACATCTTGGGTGGCCAATTATTCAGCTCATCATACTACCTGAGCACAATGATTATCACTTTGCTATTTTCCTTCCTAGTTTTTTTAATGTGGATTTTTTAGTTTGAATTATAATCATGCACATACAATTTTCTGTACTTTTTTATTTAGTCTTCTTAACTATCCTTAAATGGCTATGTAATGTTGCATCCATGATTATATCATGTATTATATTGTACATATCTATGTATATATATATATATTTTTTTTGAGGCAGAGTCTCATTTTGTCAGCCTAAGTAGAGTATTGTGGCATCATAGTTCACAGCAAACTCAAACTGTTGAGCTCAAGGAATCCTCTTGCCTCAGTCTCCCAAGTAACTGGGACTATAGGGACCCACCATGACATCCAGCTGTTTTTAGAGACAGAGTTTTGCTCTTCTTCAGGCTGGTCTGGAACTCCTGAGCTCAAGTGATCCATTCCCCTTGGCCTCCCAGAGTGCTAGGATTACAGGCATGAAGCACTGTGCCTGGCCTACCATGTAGAATTTTTATGTTGTTTTGGATTCTCATTGATAGATGGAGCTGTGATCTATATTTTTTTAAATTAGACTTCATGATATGGGAGTAATGAGCTAAAATTATAAACATTTAGGTAGTGTTAAATTTAAACTGCAGGATCACAATTTTGAAGTGTTCTAACCAATTTGCAATACTATTTAGCAATGTTGGGGGTACCATTGTCACTATATCTTGGCCAGTGTTGGTCAAATCATTTAAACAAGAGTTTTAGTAATAAAATGTTACCCTGATTTAATGTAATTTATTTGAACATTATGTTTGTATTAGTTTTGTGTTAGTATCTTGTTCATTTATCTCTGGTGGTCTCAGTTGTTTCTTATTAATCCTTATGAGATCTTTACAGAGTGAAATTATTGTCTTATATACTTTATGTACTTTTTTAAACACAAGCTTTTAATCTTAAATGTTGATATGTTTCTTTGTGATTCTTCATTTTCTCTATACTTACGTTTTTCCTCCTAACAAAGGTTTGTGGTAGGAAATGCTTAGTTCTGTTTTCTGTTGTTTCTTTCTTGGTTTAGTCACTTCCTTTAGCTAATTGCTAACAAGCTAAGAAGTTTGGGGACTTGTGAGTCCAGATCTAATTCTATGACTTTCTGTACCAAAGCATGAACCAAATTAATTTAGTTCCGTTTACATAATTTATCACAATTGGAAACAGTTTTTTAAACCGGACTAGGGAAGAAAATCTGGCAATTTTAGCATAGTCCTAAGATGTTCGTTGCCCTTTGCTAGAAGGTTTATTCACCATGCTGTCATGTTGTGTGTTCATGCAGATAATTGAGAATTATAGGAAGCTATCTTAGTCCATGATAAACAGACAGAATGCACTTTAATTACATTCTAATTTATTAGCTAGCGAAAGTACCTTGCTAACAAATCAACTCAGATATGACTTATTGGATAGCCTTTGCACTTAGAGGAATAATCAGTCTGTAATCATAAACAACATGAACCGTTCATCTTCTGGACTGCTATCATATTTATTACCCTGAAATGTCTATGCCGCGTCTCTTTCCTGTTTGTTTCCCGTTGCATTGCTCACGGGCCCCTATTCTGCCTGCTGTGCTTACAAGTTTATTTTCTTGAACTAAGGGTTAGGCACATGCCTGGGAAGAGTTCTGTCATTTTACCATGAGAAGAAAGTGAACCCCCTGGTCCCCAAAACACTGCCTCTCCCCAGTAACAGTAAATAGAGTAAAGTGTCACCGTAATGTACTAATATATAAATTATTCCCTGCTATCCTGGTAAAAGGTAGCACAATTCTAACTTTATAAAGATATAAAAGCATTTTCCCTGAGAATAGCCTCCACATCCTTTAATATCCTCTATTAATTCTCTCTAGTTCCAAGAAGTGGGTATGTAAATTAAAGTAAAAAAAACCCAACCAGCTGCTGTTACCATTTGTTTCTTCTGATGCAACCTCCTGCAGAGAATTGATACCTGGGAGTAGATGTTGCTGAGGGGACGCAGTTCTCTGATGCAGTGCCTTTCATAATTCTGCCACTTACGATGGATGGCAGAGTGGACAGCCTGTGGCACTCGTTCCACAGAATAATGTAGGACAGGATTGTAGCATTCCATTTTGTCAGTTGACCCCTATCTTTTTGAATGGTACTTTGTTAGGTGGACATTGGAGAGGAGCTAAGGTGTGGGTACAAAACAATTTAGAACAACTTAAATAAATTTATAACCAGCCACTTAGATGGAGCTGCGATAAAGATTTGTTAGTTGTCGTCTCTATTTCAGACACTGGTTTATCCTCTCCTACCCCTCCCACAATGATTTTAGTTAAATCTACTGATTCTGCTTAGTTAATATCTTTAGTAAGCAAAGTAGATAATAGTCCTCATCCAAAAGTAGCCTCCCTTTATGAAAAGATCTTCCACCTACCAGAGACTTCACTGGTGCTTTTGGGTTAATGTCATCACAACAAATGAACCTAGACTCATACAGCTGGTAAATGGTGGAAGGAACCTGGAGCTTCTGCATTTTAGTGATATATATATATTTTAATTTTTGGTCCAAATTATGTTAAAAGGTAGAAGGATACTAGTCTATTTCACTACACTATTTTTCCACATTAGGAATTGGTTTTGGAATGCAGAGCAGCTAAGGGGGCTTGGGGGTTCTTTTCTGCTATGAAGAATTCTGCAGGAACTATAATTTTTAAAAATATATTAACTTATGAAGTGCTCTGTTAATCATTTGTATTGGAGACTCCTAGTTTTATTTGGTTCAAATATGAGTGATAAAATTGTGTAACTTTTTTTAAAAAGTATTTACTCTGAACCCATCTGGGGTCTCACCTGTTGAGTTAGGATTCTTTGATTATGTTCCTTGATTGCCATGTCCCATTCTCTGTATATTCTCCGCTTTCACACAGTTCCTGGTTTCTAGAATTTCCAGCGGGGCATCCTCCTTAGGGTTTGTTCAGTCCCAGTTCAGTTCTGATCAAGGCAGCATGGCCAATGCTTAATCAGCTCTTTTGTTTGCTGACCTTTCTTGTTGTCTCTTATGTCTAGAATAATGGGGTCCTCAAACTTTTTAAACAGGGGGCCAGTTCACTGTCCCTCAGACCGGTGGAGGGGCCGGACTGCGGGCCCTGGGAGGAGTCAGCTGCTAAGCAGGACAGGCAGCAGCTGCAAAAACACCCGGAGGGCCAGATAAATGTCCTAGGTGGGCTGCATGTGGCCCGTGGGCTGTAGTTTGAGGATGCCTAGATCCTTTGTGCTGTCTGGTCTATGAATGTTAACCAGGATTCAGATTCACCCTCGAATACTTTCCTACCACGTGGTAGTCCATGTGCTTCTGTTGGGACTAACTCAAAAGAGAAACCGCAATTAGGATTTTGAAATCAGGCTGTGGGAGGAAGAGAACAGTGTCATGATTGGATGTAGAAGGAAGTGTTTCTGAACAGCCAGGCCTCATCTTGTGCCTCCTATTTACAAAGCCACCTCTTTTATCTGGCTCGCTGGCTGTGCTTGGGAATATATACATATCTTATTCACAGGGGGTAACAGCAAGTCTAGTCCTTTTCTGAAGTCATAGCCTACTTTGCTTTGGAGAAACTTACTTCCTATTTGCCACGCCTTTGGCTCCATAGCTGTTAGTTCCTACTCTGGTTCCTGATACTTCCTTCCACTGGCAGTACTTTCTGGATCTGTGCATTCTGTGCATGAATTATTGCAGAGCCTCCTTTTGAGAGTATATTTGAACTCCATTTTAGGAAGAATTGCTATACAGTTATAGTCTGAAATTAGTGGCGTTTTGACCTTTAGGAAGGCCCTTTTAGAATCAAATTAGAGCCAAATAGCCATATTTGACCATGCTGAAATGTAAGTCCCACTTTGGCTCCAAGCCTTATGATTCTCCCAAAATAGATCTTACTGAGATCACTAATGACTTCCATATCACTAAACCTAATGGAGTTATTTTAGTCTTCATCTTAATTGCACTGCTGATAGTCTTTAAAAAAAAAATTCTTTTTTTCTTTCTTTCTAACTTTCTAGCCATTGCTTCCCTGCCTGTGTGGCAACCTTATCCAGGTGATTAGAAACTGAAATCTTCTCCTTACTCTGTTCTTTCTCTAGTTTATCCATCTGTGTTCTTCAGTAACCAGAAACAGTCTGGATTAGTCTAACCTCATCTGTCTTTCTTCTTTTCAGTTTACTTTCCCCATTTTGGAAGGTCAAAAACAGACTATATTTTTAAATAGGAAGTTGAGATCGACCATAAAGTGTCGATTCTCCCTTAATTTACAAATTAAAATAATCCCAATTAAAAAATATTAAAAAAAACAAACACCAATGATAAAATACATACTGAACTCAGAAAAACGTTGAAAGAAAAGTGAAATGTAGGAAGAATTAGCCTTTCCATATGTTAAAACATAAGATAAAGCTTCGGCTCAGCGCCTATAGCTCAACCAGCTAAGGCGCCAGTCACGTACACCTAAGGTGGCAGGTTCGAATCCCCAGCCCGGACCCACCAAACAACAATATGGCTGCAACCAAAAAATAGCCGGGCGTTGTGGCGGGCGCCTGTGGTCCCAGCTACTTGGGAGGCGGAGGCAAGAGACTCGCTTGAGCCCAGGAGTTGGAGGTTGCTGTGAGCTGTAATGCCACGGCACTCTACCCAGGGTACTCTCAAAAAAAAAAAAAAAAAGAGTTGGAACTCAACGGCCCTCTGCATGTCAAACACAAAATCAAGTCAGTGCTAGGCAAGCTCCACATCATGCAGTGTCCCTGCACCCTGGAAGCATTGTCCTCCCTCCCACTCTGCTGAAAATGCCCTCAGGCAGTCAAGCTGGGGTGGAGGGGGGAGACTTCACTGAGGAGTCGCTGTTGGGCTTGGGTCCTGGAGGGTGAACAGGAGTTTTCCGGGAGATGCAAGTAGAGAGAGGAGACTTGGAAAGAAAAACAGTCTGTCAGCTCATTCCTCAAAATGTGGTCCAGGGAGGGCTCAGCAGCTCGGCCCCACCTGGGACCTGCTGCAGCCTCAGCCTCCCCCACACCTGCTGCCTATGAGTGCTGCCTGTTGGGAATGCTCACAGTTTGGGAGGTGCTGGTCTGTGATCACTCAACACAGCTGTCAGGGGCACCTATTAAGCCCCGGTGAGGCACTGGCACCCAGACTCAGACACACTTTGGACCCTGCAGAGGCCCAGCTGGGCAAGACGAGGGCAGGGCTGTGGGAGCCGGTGGTGCTGCTCCAGATCTCAGTGAGGACAATGTCTGGGGAAAACGGTGAGACTCAGTGACCCTGGCAGAGGCATGGGGGTGAGCAGGCCTGGCTTATTCCAGGTCCTACAAACGGGACAGCCTGATGACAGGTGGGCTGGGACATGAGGGAAGGGGGACAGGGTGACATGCAGACCCTGTGGCCCAGAGGCTGTGTGGCCCCAATCCCAGGGGCAATGGGAGCCTCCATTGCAGGCAGCCTGGGCAGAAGCACCACTGCTGAGCAAAGATGGGCCTGGGGGTGTGTAGACAGGTGAGGCCTGTGTGGAACCCTCGGACCAGCCTCACTCAAAGCAAGGCAGCGGTTACCCCTCTTAGCTTGGGTTCCCTAGAATTCCACCTCAATACAGGATCCCAATGCAAGCTGTTTATTTGGGAGGTGATCCCTGGAAGCAGCAGGAGGGCAGTGGGGAAGGAATAGGAAGGGGAAAAGCTGGCTCGGCACCTGTGGCTCAAGTGGCTAAGGCGCCAGCCACATACACCTAAGGTGGCGGGTTCAAATCTAGCCCAGGTTACCAAAACAATGATGACGGCTGCAACCAAAAAATAGCCAGGCGTTGTGGCGGGTGCCTGTGGTCCTAGCTACTTGGGAGGCAGAGGCAGGAGACTCACTTGAGCCCAGGAGTTGGAGGTTGCTGTGAGCTGTGATGCCA
>CAUYTI010063787.1:0-18869 GCA_963575145.1 Galago senegalensis | reverse complement strand
TCAAACCAGCTACAGAAGGGAAAACTTTAACTTTGGTAACTGTGATAGCCTTTGGAAGATGGTCCAGAATAGTAGGTCACAATGAGCTGTTATTAGGAGGCTGACAATTTTTCCACAGGGCATTGTGGTGTGTGTACCTCTTTCTGGTTAGAAGGTTGTTCTGTACCTTATCTTTTTAATCATTTTAATGGTGCTTGCCACAGCTCCCTCTTAAGGATGAAGACTTGACTAGGTATATATCCAGAAGACCAAAAATCACTTTATAACAAAGATATTTGCACCAGAATGTTTATTGCAGCCCAATTCATAATTGCTAAATCATGGAAGAAGTCAAAGTGCCCATCGACCCATGAATGGATTAATAAATTGTGGGATATGTACACCATGGAATATTATGCAGCCTTGAAAAAAGATGGAGACTTACCTCTTTCATGTTTACATGGATGGAGCTGGAACATATTCCTCTTAGTTAAGTATATCAAGAATGGAAGAAAAGTCTCTTTCTCTCCCTCTCCCTCTCCCCTTTCCCTCTCTCTTCTCTTTTCTCTTTTTCTCTCCTCCTTGGTGCTGCTCTGCAGCCTCCCTCCCCCACCAATAAAAACCTTTTGTACAAAAAAAAATGGAAGAAAACATATCCAATGTATTCAGCCCTACTATGAAACCAATTTATAAACATCCACACTTTCATATGAAAGCTATAACCCAACTATAGCTCAAGAAGAAGGGGAAATAGGAGAAGGAGGGAAGGAGGCAGGGAGGATGGGTGGGGGGAGGTAATTGGTGGGACCACACCTACAGTGCATTTTACAAGGATACAAGTTAAATCTACTAAATGTAGAATATAAATATCTTAACACAATAACTAAGAAAATGCAGTAAAGGCTATGTTAACCAGTTTGATGGAAGTATTTCAAATTGTATATGAAACTAGCATATTGTACCCCATAATTTCATTAATGTACACAGCTATGATTTTATTTAAAAAAAAGTAAACCCTTTACACAGCACTATCAATATCAAGGATTATTGATAATGAAATTTAAATGGAATAATTGGACCCACAGAGAAGGATCAGTGCATCACAAGATCCCCTGCGGTTCAAAGGAAAATATTTCGAGTATCAGAGTTAATGTATCATTTTTTAGTTTCTTTTACACTTTTCTTTACTACTTCTACAGCAGTGTTTTTCTAACTATGAACCTCCTGAAGGTCTTATTAAAATATGTATTATGATCTACAGGACCAAGATAGGGCCTGAAATTTTGCATTTCTAACATCCTCCAAGGTAGTACAAATTGATACTGGTCCACTTTAAGAAGCTAAGTTCTTAGAACAGTTGTCCTCAAAGTATGAACCCTGAACCAGCTTTAGTAGGACCTGGTAACTTGTTAGAGATGTACACTGTCAGGCTCCAGCACAGACCTACTGAATCAGAAACTCTAGGGGTGGAGTCCAGCAACCAGAGACTTTTGTAAACAAACCTCCAGGTGATTCTTTTTCCCGCATTCAATTCTGTGAATAGCCAGGATCTTTATTTGGTCATCATGCTTGATTGGTCATTTGAGAGAGGGTGGTATTATAGGTTCAAAAGGATTTTCTCTCATGACTTTGAAGGCCTCCATTGCCTTCTTGTATCAATTGTGTTAATAAGGCTGATAAGAGCTTAATACATTTTTGGAGGGTTAATAGTATCTTACATCATCTCTCTGGAAGCTTATAGGTTTTTCTCTTGATTCTTGGTATTATGAAATTTTACCAGGATTGTCTAAATTAAATAATTTTTTTCATTATTTTCTTTGGTATTTGGAGGCCTTTAAATCAGAAAGTATGTCTTTTTTCCAGCCTAGAGGAACTTTCTTTTATTACTTCTTTGTTTATCACTATGTCTCTGTTCTCTGCCTCTCCTACATGTATTCTTCACTTCTCTTAAATGTTCTCATATTTCATTTTGCTTGTTGCTAAAGTAATGTTTGTATTTGTTTTGATTATTAAACACATAAATACTTTTATTCTATCTTTTAAGCAACAGTTTTAAAAATGAACTTTTTAGCTGTTGTATATGTACACCATGGAATATTAGTTGGCCATTAAAAAAAAGATAGAGACTTTCCATCTTTTGTATTAACTTGAATAGAGTTAGAATATATTCTTCTTAGTAAAGCATCACAAGAATGCTTTGTACCAAGAATCCAATGTACTCAACTCTAATAGGAAGCCAATAGACAATCAAATGCATACTCACATAAGAGAAAAACTTAATTCAAAGGGGGCAGGGAACTGAGGGAGTGGGGAAAGGGGAGGAGAGAGGAGGATGGGTGGTTGCCATGTATGGCACACCTCTTGGGGTCAGGGCACAACTATAAAAGGGACTTTACCTAACAAATGCAAACAGTGTAATCTAATTATTTGTACCTTCAATGAACCTGAACCAATAAATTTTAAAAAATGGTTCCCAAAAAAAATGAACTTATTGAAAGGATACTGGGATAGTGGGATAGCTCATGGAATCCACAGATGAATTAAATTTGACTCAAGCAGGGTAGGGACTAGGGCAACATCAAGGACCCCTTGGCATTAAGTGCTCTAAGGTCGCCTCTCTAGAACCTTACCAGGAAAATAGCAAGCTTGTATTTCGAATTTTCAAACTGGAATTCTAGTCAGCAAACTGGCTCAGGTAACCATCCCTAAACCCATGAGCTGTAGCCAGAACCAGGTGGTAGACTCAGGCTCATACAGGCATACATGACTATTGAGAGCCACATGTGGTTGGCAGTTTCTAGAGAAAGGAGAGTGGCATTTTCTGAGAGTTTCTGGAACATAAGATGGTTCCCCAAGGGCTATTCTTTTCTACCTTAAATATTCCCCATAGTGTTGGTGTTCTCCAGTTCTCTGACCAGCTCTTTCCCCTATTTCCTCTACCTGTGTGTGCTGACTCCTGACAACCTCCGGAGAAAGAGAGAAGCTTCGGGCAGGAGGAGATTGGGTAGATCCTTGGTCAAAGGCACTGCCTTTCTTGAGATTTAGTTGCTGCTCTCCCAGGAACTCTCTTGTCCCTCAGGAATTGTTTCCCTTTGAAACTCTTCCTTCCTACATAAAGCAAACAAAATGCTCAAACACTGGGTTGGTAACTGTTTAAACACAGTGCAAGCCATATTATCTCATTTACTTTCCTAGCAATCCTCTGGGGAAGGTATTATTATCATCATTGCACAGATGGGAGTGAGATTTGCCCCAGTGAAGTAATTTTCCAGAGTCACCACTAGTAAATGGCAGAGTTGGAATGTGAACTCATCTTTTGATTCAAGTCTGATTTTCTCAACATGCAACTTAAGAAACAGAAAAAGATGTAAAGAATAAAATAATGAATATTAATTTAACCACCTCCTGACCAAGCAGTACAACATTATCAGCACACTTGAAGCCCCCTGTCTCTTTTCATGAGGCATAACTCCTATTCTAAATTCAGGGGTTATCGTTTGTATGTATGTATATGTACATGTGTACTCCTAAGTTTAAAATATAGTATCATACTGTGTGCTTTATTATACAATTTGATTTTTCTATTTTTCTACTAAGTGCTTTGTGTAGATTCATACAGGTTTGAATAATTTTTTGGTTCTTACGTATTAGAGAATTTATGGTGAAATAATGTGATGTCTGGGGGTTGCTTTATAATATTTCAATTTTAAAATGTTGAAGGATAGCTCAAAAACAGCAAAATGCTGATAATAGTTAAGCTGGATGATGCATACCTTCTCTCCTCTCTTGTGTATGTTTGAAATTTTTCAAAATAAGATCTTTTGAAAGTAGAAATCTTCACAGAATGAAATAGCACAAATAGCTCTAAGAATTATTTCTAATGGTGAATCAATTAGTCTCTGAAAAGAAAAAAGAAAAAAAGAAAGAAAGAGGCCCTGGCTGCTATCAGCTGAGAGCTGAGCTAGCGTAAGCAGGCTATTTGCTTCTTCATTTGAACACGATTTCACATATCAGCACCATCAGACTAGGCCGCTCTGTGTACACTGTGAAAGAAGACAAAAAACCACACCATAATCTTGTCTGAGAACAGACACCAATCAACAAGAACTCTGTTCCTACCACAAAAATGACCTCACAACTCCCTCTCCCGGCTAATCTGAGCAACTGCCACATCTTTAGTAATGACAGCTTCAGCCTCCTGGATGAGCATTATTCTGATACCTGTCATAGAATTGCCCCAGCTTTCTACCAGCACCTAATTCGGCGTGGGTTCAACTGCACGCTTTGTACCAGCACCTAATTTGGTGTGGGTTCAACTGCATCCCCCAAAAACACATTCAAGGCCTAATGTCTGGTGACTAGACCTGATTCGGAGACAAAGTCTTTACAGATGTAACCCAGTTAATATGAGGCCAAATGAGAATTGGATGGGTGCTAATCCAACGATGGGCAACCTTATAAGAAGAGGGAAATGCAGATATAGACAGAGAGAGAAGAGGGCCACATGAAGACTCACAGCAGGCAGAGATCAGAGTGGTGCAGTGCCAGCCAAAGAACACCAAGGACCGCCTGCAACCTGTGGAAGCTGTGAAGAGGCAAACAGGAACCCTCTCCCAGACCCCTCAGAGCAAGCATGTCTTTGACAACACCTTGATTTCAGACTTGTAGCCACCAGAACTGAGAAAGAATAAATTTCTGTTGCTTTAAGTTTATGACAATTTGTCACAGCAATCCTAGAAAACTAATATACAAAGTAAAACCCTTCTTCATTAAATCTTCCCCAAAATTCCCTAATACAAGCCCCAAACCTATAACAAGCCCTCCTAATGTCCTTCTACTGAAACAACCCATTGTTCCCTCATGGTTCTCATGATTCCCCACAGTGTGGCCTCACTTGATGGAGCAAATAATAAACCCAATTGTGTTTGACTATAGGTGTGTTTCTAGTTATCTTTGGCTTACAGGTATCATCCTGTCCTTCACGTTTGTTGAAAGCAAAGAATTGGAAACTACCTGATTGATAAAAGTATTTGATATAGAGTAATTGTAACCATTTCTTTGTTCAAGATCAGTATTTGAAATTTCTCCTTTGTTTGGCATCCTGGAGTTTTTTGCATCCAGGGGCCATGTACCATAGTAAGATTTGGTTTGGATGACAGCAGGGCTGCTAGTGGCATCTACTGAGCCTTTGTTCATGGGGCACATGACTTGGTGAATAAAGCCATGTGAGGGCCCCACTCTCCTCCTCAGCCAGGCACAAGCTATACAATCAGGAGTAGCAGCAAAAGAGGGCCATTGTGAAGGACCAGCATGACCGCAGGCATGTTCTCAAGGAGATAAATTTTAGCAAAGATACTGTATCAAATATAATGACATGGAATTTTCTTTGTTACTTCCTTTAAAACTGCCCATCCACAAGTATCCCTTGGAAAGTCTTCATGTACCCAGAAACTGTGCATACCCTAAGTATAAAGACCACTGCTTGGCAATATGGAAGAGTTTCTCCACACTGTGGAATACAAGCTTGGTCTTTAGTCATGTCCATTCTCTCATTCAGTGCATCCAGTTAATTTTTAATTATCTTCACCATATCACTATTAATTTCCAGGGACAGTTTCTGTTTCTTATCTCTGACTAATTCCTTTCTTATTTTAGGAATCCAATTTCCTCTCAAGTCTCTCTGAGAATTCCATTTGAATTTCCTTTTGATTTCTCTTCTGTTCCCTAAATTATCTCCATTTTCTCTCAGGTTGCTTTTCAGTTCATTCTCCTCATTTCTTCTCTTTCTTGTTGTTGATTTTCCCCCAAATATCAGTTTTTCTCCACTTATTGGTTTATAAGTATTATTAGTATGGATGAAAAACTAACTTGATTAGTGTGAACAGTTGTTTCCCAAAAATACTCATTTCTTAAATGAAAGAGCTCTGTGGGGATATAGAATGTGTGGGCAAGAGGCTTCCTTCCCCATAGAGTGTGTGGGCCTGGAACAGCCAGAAAACCAGAAAGTGCCCATTAAATGCCACTAGATTTTTCTTCTAAAATAGTACATTCCGGTGGGTTTCACTTTTGGATGGCGTGGTCTTTCTTTTATTATCTTTGAATCTCAGTGACTGAAGTGGAAGCCTAGAATCATGTTTCTCTTCCTGTCTGATTTTTCTTATCCTCCAAGACTAATTCCTTCTCCCAATATCTCCTAACATTGCCCCAAGGTAGATCTACCCCTTTGTCTATAAGAGAGTCCTTTGTTTTAGCCAAGTCAGCACTAAAATCTCAAGATCCCTTGTTTGCTCTACCTAGGTTTAGCAGGAAGGAAGGACAGAGAAAAGAGGGACCTGTAAACCTAATCAACCTGATCAAACTGTTGATCTTTGACTACTTCCCAAAGATGGCCCAAGGGCCTGTGTCTGTTTCCCTTGCGTGCATGTATTGACCTTGCATGTGTTGCAATGTGCATGTATTGATGCTGAGTTTGGACTTTCTTGGAGGCCTCACTGAAGGGAATTCTTCTCTGGTAATGTGGAGCTACAAGTTTTCCTTCTCCGAGAAGCTGGGCAATCTTTTTCCATGTACTCTCCATCTTTCAGCAATCTTCTTTCAAAAACTTCCTTCATGCTGCTCATTTTCCTTGCCAATATGTTTTATCAGGTGGGAACAGGTACACACATAGACAAAAGAGCTTTGTTGTCTGTCTATTATTTGTGGGAATGACAGAAGGAGGAGAAGTAGTAGTGTATGCTCATTCGACCACCTTGAAACAGAGAAACCATTAGCTCTATTTTTAAAGACATAGACTTGGGGCAGCACCTGTGGCTCAAAAGGGTGGGGGGCCGGCTCCATATGCCGGAGGTGGTGGGTTCAAACCCAGTCCCGGCCAATACTGAAAAAAAAAAGACATAGACTTGTAGTATAATACAATATTCATATGAATGTTTAGCAAGTCCTTAAAGAAATTCTACACTTTTTATCCAATGTACTCAATACTAATGTAAAACCAATATATAAATAACTACACACCCACATGAAAGACAAACACAGTATATTCTAGTGGAGAGGGGGGAGAGAGGGAGGGGGAGTGGTTGGTGGGATCTCACCTAATGTGCACAATGTGAGGGTGTTCAGCATGCCCTCTGGGTAAAGGGCTCAACTACAACTTGAACTTTACCTTAGGAATGAAAGCAATGTAATCTAAACATTTGTGCCCTCATAACAATCTGAAATTTAAGATAAGAAAAGAAAAGAAATTCTACACTTTAGATGCCAGGAATACATCTTTATTGTTCTCCACCATAAGGATCCTTCTGTAGAAGGTAAGGACCCTGCCTTCACCTGTGTAGCTGTGCCTTCTGCTCACATGTGTGCTGTCTACCATCTGCCTCCTAAAGACAATGAAAGTTTCCATTAGTCTTTTTCTTTTCAGTTTGGTAATCCCTTAAGTTTGTCTGTTCCATGTGTTAGATTCTTTGAGAACCTGTCAAGAATTTGCAGAAGTAAATAAGTGGAGATTATGGAAATGAAGGAAAATTGGTCAGATTGTCATTTCACTTAAAATAAAATTAGATTCAAATCACTTACAGAGAGGCCAAAAGACAGAGCCCAGTATTCACATAAAACTATTGCTTATTTGCAAATGCTACCTCTTTTCTCTTTAACAGTTCAACTCAAAATTTAACTGTAGAAGGAGCTGATAGTGAATACAAAGCTAAATGGCTTTATTTTGATTTCAGATGATGGGCCGATTCTTCAGTGGCTTGGCACAGTCAGGGGCCTGGTGCTGCTTTGACGAATTTAATCGCATCGACATAGAAGTTTTGTCAGTCATTGCACAGCAACTCATTACCATTAGAAACGCCAAAGCCGCAAAGGTAAGGCAATGGGCAACTGAACTCACAATGTTGCATTTTTAAAAGGACAATGCTAATTAACTTTAGCCTGTCTAGTTCATGTGTTCAGCGTAATTGGTGGGCACTACACCAACAGGACTCACTGGGTGATTTAGTTCCTCATCTAAGCAACACAGAGAAAGAAGTACGTGTCCCTGTGCTGTGCTGGCCCTGGGGAAAGAGATTGTGAGACTCAGTTCCTGCCTTCAAGGAACACTGTTCTTCCCACCCTGAAAGACACACACACGTACACAGTCGTCACACACACATGCAGTCATGCACACACACACCCTGTCCCTGTGCACTCCACCTCCCGTTGTCCTCCCTACCTCTCTTGTTCCTGCTTTTTGGCATTTACTTCTTTGTTAGTTTTCCTAACATTGGTTCTTGCAGCTCCAATGCCTTTATCATGGCCCCCAGGTTCCACCTACTGCTGGTGGGAAAATCAAGGAGTCCTGGGGAACCCAAGGGAAGCTTGGCTCTCCAGAACTCACTGGACTGGAAATTTAAGATAAGCACATCCCTGAAGAAAGGATATTCAGAAGCTGATGGCAATGAAAGATGGGACCAATCCCTACAATTCTGTTAAGACCTTCTGAGATTGTTCAGCAATTGTCAACAGTGGTGTTCAGCATTTACAAACCAGAACAGCCACTTCCCTGAGCCCCTCAGGAGCCAGTACTACTTCCTTGGCCCCTTTCAGAAGAGCCCCAGACCTCCCCAGATCCATTAATAATGGATTCAGCTCCAGCTCCAGGAGCAGAAGCCATCTCATTAGGAGGTGCCCTGATTAAGAGTTAAATATTTGGAGGATTATCATGTTGGCAAAAAAGCAAAATATAAAACAAACAAAAAACACGAATTGGACTTTGATGAGCTGCTAGACTGTACAAGTCATTGTTGCATATGCTTACAACTTTACAGCAAGCCTATGAAAAGTATATGTTATCAACCCAAAGTTATATGTTAAAAAGATTCAAAAGAAGGTAAAAAACATTTCCATAGACACTATAGAACCAAGATACACACTGAAATCTGTGGGACCCCAAAGTCTGAGCTCCTTCATCTGTCCTCCCTCCTCCTTCCTCCCACATACTCTGGGGAGGCCTATATTAAATACGAGGACCTCAAGATGTAGCTTAATTTGTAAGTCATTATCAGTGTGTTGGGCAGTTAGCAGAGAGCAAAGTGTGGGGAGTAAGGAGGCAGAGACCAGAGAGAATAGAGGGAGGACTGAGACATGAACAGCTACAGGGTAGCACTGTGAGGACAGAAGAAGATAGGAGAGCCTCTGAGACTGACCAGCTCTGTCCTCAAGATGCCAGTGACCAGAGGAGACAGTTGGAGTAGAATATATAGATGAAGGTACTGAAAAGTAGAAATGGGGAGATTTCCAGCACGTGCAGGCAGTTAGCAGCAGCGGGACCTGTCTCTGGTTGCACCGCCCAGCATTCTCTCCTCCAGACTGTGACAGCTTGCCCAGCTCCATCCTGGTCTTCCCCTATATTTTTCATTTCTGTTAATAGCACCTCATCCAGTGGCCTAAATAGAAAGCTGAAATTCTCCTTAGATTTGACTCCCTACTATCACTCTATCAATCCCAGAACCTAAACCATCACCAAATCCTATGGTTTTTTCCTGCTAGATGTCTCTCTTCGCCACATACCTTTAGAGAATTCTGGCTGTCATCACCCTAGTAACATTTCCTTACTGGTCTTCCTGTCCTTAGATTGTCCAACCCTTCCACTGCCCTTTGACCCTATCACTCTGCTTAAAAGTCTTCTCTGTTTCCTTCCAACCATGGGAAAAAATCTAAATTCCTCAGCTTAATGTACAAGACTGGCCTCGCTACACTTTCTCTGTGGAACTTCCCCTTTAGCAAACAGAATTACCATTCATGCCTCGAACATGAGGTGTTGTTTCTTGCTTCTGTTCCTTTTGCAGAGTGGCTGCCCCTGTTTATGTACCTGAAATGTTCCTCTTCATGCTTCAGGTCTCAATCAGGCTTCCCGCTCCCCCCATGGGCTTGGCACACACCTCCACCATAGCATCTTCTGCACTGTGCACTCAGGGTTTCCAGGCTGATTGCAACAGCAAGCCCAGCGGCTTGTTGAGGGCTAGAGATTGAGTCTCCCTCAGCTCTGTGCCTCCACGCCTAGCCTAGTGCTTCCCCTACAGCAGGTGCTCTACAGCATTTGCAATTCAGTAAAAGTGAAGGGGTAATGCCAAAGACAGTGACAGTGGGGACTTAACCACCCAAGGAGTGAGTCTAGACTGAGATTAGGGGGAATACCAGAAAGTGGGAGTGAAGATTTAGTGGTCGTTAAGTCCCAGGTGAACTGCAGAGGCTCAGCAAGAGATGCTGAGGCCTAGAAGATTTTAGCACTGGGCCAGGAAGGAAGAGACAATTTGGTCAAGGTAGGGTCAGGAGGAAGGAAACACTGCGCCCAGAAGAGATTAGAAATGGTCAGGACACTCAGGAGAGAAACATTCCCTGTTGTCCAACAGCAAGATTCAGCAGACTTTGCTTCAGTGCTCCTTTATGAGTTATATTTCTAAATAATTATGTGGAAGAATTTCCTAATGTCTAGAGGAGTACTAACTTACACTTTGTCTTTGGACAGCTCTATAGATTCATGTTTGAGGGGCGGGAAATAAAGTTGGTTATGACTTGTGCAGCCTTCATCACAATGAATCCTGGATACGCAGGCAGAACTGAATTGCCAGATAATTTAAAAGCCCTATTTAGACCGTTTGCAATGATGGTTCCAAATTACGCCTTGATTGCAGAGGTGAGCTTCACTTTATAAAGCAGCAAAAGCACAAGGTTGTTTCTTTTATTTACCATTTGATTCTATAAAGGTAGGAAGATTCCTTTAGGAATCCACCCTAATAATGGTTACAATGATTGTTTGCTCTTATATGTAGATGTGATTGTTATCATGTAGCACATTTCCTTCTGTGTGTGTGTTTGTCACTGTTACTATATCCATAATGCCCAGACTGGTATCTAACATAATAGGCTCCTAAAACTAGAAAGAATCACTCAGGTTTAGTTAACAAGTTTGTTGAGGTTGATCAATTCATCTCTAGGAATTAAAATGTCTTAATTAGTTCTAATCAAGGGAAGGGAAGGGGAGGGGAGAGGTGGTGGGAAGGAAAGGGAAGGGAAGGATTATTCTCACTTCTCTGCACATTTTTATTAAAGCCAAGTGATGTTGAGTAGAAGCAGTACTAATCATTAAGATGGTGAGCACAGATGGATTTGTAAATGTGTATCAACTTAATCAAATATAGTAAATATCTATGAATTATTTGTGATTATGTTTGGTTTTTTGTATCTACCTAAGAATCTTTCTATTTAAACTGGCTTTAAGTAGCCAATGATTTAAATACTGAGAATCAATGTATTTGAATTTTACATTTTTTTCTTTTTTTAGTTTTTGTTAAGTTTTTTTTTTTTAAACAGAGTCTCACTTTGTTGCCCCCAGTAGAATGCCATGGCATCATAGCTCACAGCAACCTCAAACTCTTGGGCTTAAGCATTTCTCTTGCCTCAGCCTCCCAAGTAGCTAGGACCACAGATGCGCACCACAAAGCCTGGCTATTTTTTACAGACGAGGTCTTGCTCTGACTCAGGCTCGTCTTGAACCTGTAACTCAGGCAATCCACCTGCCTTGGCCTCCCAGAGTGCTAGCATTACAGGCGTGAGCCACTGTACCTGGCCAGCTTTTGTTGAGTTTTTTTAAGAGATAGAGTCTTACTATCGACTTAAACTCCTGGGCTCAAGTGACCCTCCTGCCTCAGCCTCCTACAGATGTGCTCCACTGCACCTGGCTAAATTTTGCACATATTTTTCATGGTGTTTTTTGCTGAGATATAACTTATATATGGTAAAATGCACAGTTCATAAGTGTGCAGCTTAGTGAATGCTTATACATGGATTCATTTGTGTGAACACCAAGACCAAAATATAAGGCATATTCTGGGCTCCAGATTGCCCCTTGTGCTCAGCACTGCATTTCATAACAAAGGATCCTGTCTGTTTTAGAATGGAATTTCTCAGAAGGCACAGATCACCCTTTTGGCTAATAAATTCTTTTGATAACAGCTAATTTTAAGTATTTTTCTATATGAAGTAAAAACGTTTGCTTAGGATAGAATAAATCATGCCAAATCTTATCATTAGAAAAATTACAATTTATATTAGTTTAATTCTCACAGCGTCTCATGGGTCCTCCAGCACCCCATGCAGGAGGACAGTTAAGACAGGCAGTGTCTTTAACCTTGACATTCTCTGGGAACAGGGACAATAAATAACTTGCCCAGTGTCCCAAACTAGTAGGAAGAAAGCCAGATGTAGAATCCAGCCTGGCACATTGTTCACATCTCATGCTTTGTTCCTATTGTTACGTTACTCAATAATGAACTGGAAAATTTTGAAATCCAGTCTTCTGAGGGCTCTCCTTATTGATGTTAGAGACTGAATGAACCAGGTTCTGCTATCAGTAAATATTTGTAACTGCCTACTGCATGCAGAGCACTCTGCTAACCCGTAGGATAGAGCAGTAAGCAAAATAGACAACAATGAGAAATCTGTACATCATTTCAAATCCTGCTTCTGGGGTCAACTGAATTGTATCAGGCAGACTATGGATAGAAGGAAAGGTCCTCTCTCACCTCCACTGTCAAAGACACTAGACATCATCTAAGTAATTTAACTAAGGATGCAGAAACTTGTCAGAACAAGGGCAGAGGAGAAGCTTTGCCTCTTTGCACAGCCTCCCGTGCCTTCTAGGAACCTAAAAAAGCAAATAGCAGTCACTGATGCTGTCCACTAGGGTGGCATTCCTGTCAGATCAGAGAAGCTCAATTCTTGCTTTTGTACTCATACCATCCAGCCTCTATGATGGCAACATTTTCAAACACCGGGCTCTGCTTCTCCTTGAACCAAATATCACAAAAGCCACAACTTCATCTAAAAATGGAAAATACTAGGGATGCAAAAAAAATGCATATTTATTTTGAGAGATCTTATTGGAACATTCCCAAAAAGGTAAAATGGATGTGTGTGGAATGTCTAGGTACACTTGACCAGTAATGGTACCCTCAATTCAACTTTAAAAAGTAATGCATAAATAACCTCTCTTAAAATGTGTATACATTTTTTGGCACCCTCTGTAGAATCAGTGCCTAGGTAACCCCATATGTGCTCTGCATTCCAGCAGGTGGCACAAAAAATCTTTTTCCCTGAAATCTTCACATTTCTCTGTTAAATGATAGAATAACTTGGAAAAGTATAACAACTAATGTAGATTTTGAATATGTTGGAATTATACTAATACATTTTTATTCATACAATATAATAAGCATTGCATCATATTGTTCCATTCTAGGTAATTCTATATTCTGAAGGATTTGAATCTAGTAAAATATTAGCAAGAAAAATGACTCAGATGTATAAATTGTGCAGTGAACAGCTCTCACAGCAGGATCACTACGACTTTGGCATGAGAGCTGTGAAGTCTGTTCTCGTCATGGCTGGGTAAGAAACCAAAGTGGTCAAGAGGGAAATTCCAAACCAGATAATCAAATGCATTATGTAGGTAACTCCTAGAAGATTCTTGGAGCAATGTTTGGTGCATAACTAAGGATGCAGAAACTTGTCAGAACAAGGGCAGAGTAAGCAATTAATAAATATTAGCTCCTGCTGTTGTCACTATATTTTTTGAGACAGAGCCTCAAGCTGTCCCCCTAGGTAGAGTGCTGTGGCATCACAGCTCACAGCAACCTCCAACTCCTGGGCTCAAGCAAGTCTCCTGCCTCAGCCTCCCAAGTAGCTGGGACCACAGGCACCGGCCACAATGCCCAGCTATTTTTTTGGTTGCAGCCATCATTGTTGTTTGGCAAGCCCGGGCTGGTTTTGAACCCGCCACCGTAGGTGTATATGGCCAACTCCTTAGCCACTTGAGCCACAGGCGCTGAGCCTGTTGTCACTATTCTTGCCTGACACTCCCATGACAAAGTGAAATGGGCTCTCTCCCCTTAGCTCATTACAGTTCTTCACAGCAGGCCCTGACATGGATTCCCTCAGAGTGGTCGTGACCCCTAACTAGGCTTTGGCTGACTTTCACTTTCCCTACACGCATCCCATATGTTGGGTGTGAGTGTACAAAGCCTTTTACCACCAAAAGGTAGGATGACTAGACACTTACACATGTGCAGTAAGGTCGGCCATACAATGTTGCCAGACAAAGTCTCAGGAGTTAAAAGAAGCCTCATCCTTTGGTTTTCAGTTCAGCTTGTGTCTTAGACTTCACCTCTGTATATACAGTGTGATCCAAGACTCAATTTGTTTTTAGTTTCCACTAAAGCAAGAGTCTTTTCTCTTTAGATTCCAACATTTCTCCTTATAACTTCTTGTAACTACTATACCTGATATCCCCAACTCGTGCGGATCCTCTGAAGGAATCTGCGTCTATTTTCTCTCAGGCCATGACTCACTGGCTTGGGTTCTGCACATCCAGGGCTCCTTCTGCCTGGCTTCTGTAGCATGGACTCTACACAGGTCTCCCAGCCCTTCACTACCCTCCGTTCTTTCTTTTAACTTCCCAGAGTCAGCATGTCTCCTATTTACAGGATAGCCATGTGAGGACTAGAGATATTAAGAAGTTCAGATCCTCTTGCACTGACAGAGCACAGCTACATGCATTGGGGAAGACAGGGAAATGCACAGTCAGTCATCGTGGTTCAGCATGTGAGCATAGTGACGGGCTGAGCCCGGGGTTCACTGAGGAGGGGGACAGAGGACAGAAGAGTTTCTAGAGAAAGAAGTAGCTGTTATGGGTTTTGGAGGGGGAAATAAGAGCAGGCAAAGAGCAAGTCAGGGCAGAGAGAAAAAAAGTCACAGCAATATGAGTCAACATGACGTATTTAAGGGACTATAAATTTAGGTTGAAGAAGTATGGATTGATAAGGGCAAGGTGGTGTTGAGCAGATGTCCTTGTCATTCTCCTCAAGGCCATGCAGCCAGCATAGGACCTGTCAGTGTGCTCTTATGGAGATGGACGCTGAGCTCACACAGGGAAACAATCCTCTCCTTCCAGCAGGAATCCTCGGGGGCATAGGGATGCCCTCCACAGAATTCCTGATTCACAGGTTTAGAAAATCACATTCAGTCTGATGTTCTTAAAATATTACCTGAAATATTCCTTTGACTTTAGATCTTTAAAAAGAGAGAACCCAGACTTAAGTGAAGATGTGGTATTAATAAGAGCATTAAGAGACTCCAACTTGCCAAAATTTCTAACAGATGATGCTCTTCTGTTCAGGTAAATTTCTGGATGTTACAGAATAAAGCATAGCTTTTGTGTAGAGGTAAAGCACAATCTCAACTTCAATTATTTGCTCTAACAAGCTGATAACTTTCTCATCTTTTCTAGAGATGCCTTTTATAGTTTAAGAAATACTAGTTTAAAATAAACATACCAAAGTTTTAGCATCATTCTAATCACTTACTATTTTTTTTTCAAAATATTAATCACCAAGCTGTGTGCTATACAAATTAGCATTTGGTTACCAGTTCCTGAACCAAAGAGAAATTTCTAATCCTAAAAAAAATCAGCTTTGAGGCTTAACAGAAATGTGATTACTCTTATCCATTTCTTCACTGATTATTTTATTTTATGTGTCTCCAAGGTATACGTGCACATAGTTCTAAAAATAGTTCCATGAGTTAGCCTCATGGAAAACAGCAGTCCCACTTCCCAAAGGCAGTCACTTTTTAATTCTGTTAGTTATTTATTTTACTATTTTTCTCCAAACTTCTTAGCACCACATTTATGTCATCTCTGATTTCTCAGGTTTAGATGTTACTAAAAGAGAGGTCAGGATATGTACATGCACTTCTTCCCCTCCACTCATCCTCTCTGTCTAGTTTCCACGGTACAGCTTGAGCTAAATAGCCAGAGTTTCCATAATTTACTATAGCCACATAAATATTAGCCATTGCTGAGCCATCTTCCATTTTATGTTAATTTATCTAAATTTTTAAAATTTTATCTGCAGCAACTTATCGTGTTGGTTTTTATTTTTTAATCCTTCACCAACTTTTTAAAAAATAAATTTATCACTAATTCATCTCCAGATTCTTCCAGAGTGTAAATCTCTTTCAAGAAAAAAAAAATCAGTCATACAAAATATTCTCTCAAATTCGTCTCCTTGGAGCTCTCTGTCCTTCTGCTCTACTCTGGAATGGGTACACATCACCCCTGGATGACACATCTGTCATCCAGTAACGTGCATTCATGACAGCACTGGGGATTCCCACTGCCCTTGTTCTCTGTCACAGCAGTCCCCAAACCTTTTGATACCAGTCATGGAAGACAGCTTTTCCATGACATGGAGGAGGAGTATGGAGAGGGGGAGTCAGAACATCACTGGTGATGCCAGTGATAGCGAGTGGCTGAGGAAAATACAGATGAAGCTACTTTGCTTGATTGCCCATCACTCACCTCCTGCTGTGTGGTTCCTAAATTTCATGGAAGACGATTTTTTCCATTTTTTCAAGGACAGGGGGTGGGAGAATGAGGGGGAGCACTGCGGCCCGTCTTCTCACAGGCCATATACCTGTCAGTACTGGTCCATGGCCCCAGGGTTGAAGATATCACATACCATGTTTTCCGCAACCTTGCCTACTCCCTTCTCTTGGCAGAATGCATTTCCTCCATTTTGCTGACAAAGGATGCATCAGAGATAAAGGCAGGACTATTGGCAACAAATTTTCTCAATTTTTGTTTGTCTGAGAAACTCCTTACTTATCCTTCACTTTTGAAGGATAAATTCATAGGGTACAGAATTATAGATTGGTGGGTTTTTTCCCTCTCAACACTATTTTTTTTAATGTGTTTATTTATCTGTTTAGAGACAGGTTCTTATCTGGTGTGTGGGCTAGAATGCTGTGGTGTCATCACGTTCTCTCAACACCTAAAACATTTCACCATGCTCTCTTCTTGCCTGGATAGTCTCTGAGGAGAAGGTGATATACTTAACTTTGTTGTTCTATAGGTAATCTTTTTTTCTTGCCTTCTTTCATGATTTCTGCTCATCTTCAATTTTCTGTGGTTTTAAAATGATATGCCTAGGTATAACTTTCTTGTTATTTATTCCTTCTTAGTCTTCTTGGAATTTCCTGGATCTGGGGTTTCATGTGTGATGTTAATTTGGAGATGTTCTCAGTCATGCTTGTTTCAGATATTTCTTCTTTTCCTTTCATTAAACATGTTACTCCTTTTGTAGGTATTTTCTTAGGATACTATGTTGTTTTTTTTCAGTCTTTGATCTCTTTCTTTTCAGCTTTGGAGGGTTTTCTAGATATCCTCAAGCAAATAAAACACTTTCCTCAGCTATGTCTAGTCTGCACACAACCCTATCAGAGGCATTCTTTAGTTCCATTACAACATTGTTGATTTTTCATCTCTCAGATCACTTTGTGGCTCTTTCTTGGACTTGTCCATCTGCTTTTTCAGCTGTGTGTTTTATCCAAAGATCCACAGAGGCCTTGACATATTAATCACTCCCTGGAAGTAATTCCAACATCTCTGCTACATCTAGTTCTGGCGCTCACTCTCTCTCTTCAAACTGTGTTGTTGGTTTTTTTTTTGCCTTTTAGTATGCCTAGTAATTTTTTCTTGATAGTTGGACACTATGTCCTGTTTAAAAGGAACTGGGCCAAAGATAAACACAAAAAAAAATAGGCCTTTAATAATGTGGTGGTTAAGGTGTGGGGAGAGAAAGTGTTCTATAGTCCTATGATTATGACTCAGTCTTTTAGTTAACCTATGTGTTTGAAACGTAACTTCACAAGCTTTTCTATGTTTTGTCTCCCACCTTAATTGGTACAAGATGGCTTGAGTGAGCTACAGTTGGGCACTGCCCTTCTGCCATATGGAAGGCTAAAGCTAGCTGAAGTTGGTATTTCCCTTCCCCTAGGTCTATTAGGTTCTGACAAAACTCCCAATAGGTTAGGCTCTGGTTAACTAGTTTCTCCTGCCTTCTTCTTATTAAGAACAAATTGCTCTAGCATATCTCAAAATCTCCTTTCCTTTCCCCTGCCAGAAATACAAGAGAATTTTTCTCTGATATTTACTGTGGGAACTTGACTTAGCTCCTGGAGGTAAAACTCACAAAAGACGTGTCCCTGCTTCCTGTGACTTAATCCCCCTGGAATGTTTAACTCTCAGATTTATCCATACCTAGCCTCCAGTAATTTATCAAATTGCCTTTTGGCAAATATGTGAAGTTTTCAGGCATTATTTCTTTGCATACTTTTTCAGCCCTTTCATCTTTCCTCATGATCTGAGACTCCAGTGACATAAATAATAGATCATTTGTTACAGTTCCACACATCTCTGAATTGTCTGCTCCTTTCTTTTTTCAGACAAACTTTTCTTTCTTGTTCAGTCTGAGGAACTTCTATTCTGTTTTATGGTTTACCAATTCTTTCCTCTATCCCTTCCATTCTGCTGTTGAGCCCATCTATTGATTTTTGTTGTTTTTATGTATTTTTCAATTCTAAAATTTCCATTTGGTGCTTTATGTATTCTCTTTTTCTTTTTCTTTTTTGGTTAAGATATTCTTTCTTTTTATTTTGTTTCTAGTATGTTTGAAATGGCTCTTTGTAATGGTTATTTTAAAACATGTGTCAGATAATTTTAACATCTCTATTATCTTAGTATTGGCATTTATTGTCTTTTTTAAATTTTTTTTCTTAAATCATAGCTGTGTACATTAATGCAATCATGCGGTAAAATGTACTGATTTTACATACAATTTGAAATGCTTTCAGTTAACATAGCCTTCACGGCATTATCTTAGTTATTGTGTTAAGACATTTATATTCTGCACCTAGTAAATTTCACATGTACCCTTGTAAGATGCACTGTAGGTGTGGTCCCACCAATTACCTCTCTCCACTCATCCTCCTCCAGCCCCTCCCCTCCCTCTCCTCTT
>CAUYTI010063785.1:0-56551 GCA_963575145.1 Galago senegalensis | reverse complement strand
CCACATGCCAGACACCTGGAGAGCCCCCCGTCCTCCCCAGACACCTCCCCTCCTGCACCCCGTCCTCCCCAGACGCCTCCCCTCCTGCACCCCGTCCTCCCCAGACGCCCCCCTCCTGCACCCCGTCCTCCCCAGACGCCTGGAGAGCCCCCGTCCTCCCCAGACACCTGGAGAGCCCCCCGTCCTCCCCAGACGCCTCCCCCCTGCACAGTTTCAGGCTGTGGTTCATCCTCAACAGTCTTGTCTGGAGAACATTTCTACATTTTTTTGAGGCAAATAATTACTTCCTTCTTTATGATAATATATCCATTTGTTGAGATGATCATATTCATAACATTACTAATGGCAATATTTATTAATTTGCCTCTCCCTTATTTTATTTTAATCTGAGATATTTGAGGGCAAGGAGTATGCTTTGCTCAACTTTGATTCTCTAATCTTCCTCACTTGGCATATCGTAGAGTCTTGGTGAACACTGGTTGAAATGAGCTGAGATATGTCTTAAGATATTAACCAGAGATTCCCCCTCCATCATGTAACTTGAAGTACGTGGGACTGTGGGCAGTGGGTTACAAATTAAAAAGGTAGAAGACACTAACTACAGATGGAATTCAGATTGAGGATAAACAAAGTGTATTTAAGAATTAAAGGGTGAATCAAATCTGATCTGTTAAGAAGACAAGGAGGATGCTTCAAACCACAACGTCAGGGAGCTTAAGTGGGGTGGGGAGTGGATTAGAGAGAAACACCCTGAACAGAGGACTTGTGTAGGGACTAATGACAGACGAGTCATAGGAAGGAGAGAACAATCGGCTTGGAGAAGCCAGGTATTAGCCCAGCCTAAGGAGTGTGATAATTTTAATACAAGTAAGAGGAACTCCCTGAAGGTTCTGAAGGATGAAAGATGTTTTATAAACCTGGTGAGAGAATTCAGACAGATATGAGGGCAGGTTTTGTTCCATGGTTGACATGCTTTAAGGAAAATACTTTAAAACACTAAAAACTATGTTCTGGACAAGAAAACTCATATGCCCAATGTTTACTTGTATTAAGAAAAATTTCCCAAAGTTCATAACAGAATCTTTGTATTAAATCCAGGAGTCCTTGGCTCACATTAAGTTATAATTCTAGAAACATAATGAAAAATATGACACGACATGCTTCCTCATTCTGAAGAATTATTAAGATAATTCCTTATCAGTCTAAAAGAAAACAGCTTAGAAAAGTAAAATTTTGTGGGTTATTCGTCCCGATTTCGTGCAACATCATAACACACCCTAAAATATAAAAAGCCTAAGCTGGGCGCTGGCCCACTGGTGCACGGATGCCCACGCTGAATGCGCAGTTCTGCCAACTCACCCTTCCCGCATAGTGCATGACGGTGAACGCCGTGCTTTGATCTCTGAGGGCGACATTCCCGTTCCCGTCCTTTGTGGGGGAGTAGACCGCATTTGTGTTTGATGATTCCAGGAGGCTTTGCAGCTTTTTGGGGAGGTTTGTTTCCATTGGCCAAATAATTTGGCTTTCTTCATCCAATAGAGACAAAAATCCCGACGGCTTCTAAGAGTTGAGAAGAGATAGGAAGTTGTTTCTTCTATTACTTAGTGAAGCATTTTTGTTATTGTTCATGCATGTCACTTATATTTTATTATATTCACACAGACACTCAGAAAATGCATCAGTCTCCATGTTTAACACATTTCTATTTCTGCTCACTGTTGTATCCCCCACCTATCACTTCTAAGATATAAAGGAGCCCTAGGTAGAATTTACTAAACATAATGAATGAATGAATGAATGGAAAATATATTTTAGTGTTGTTAAAACACTGGGGTTATTTATATTTTCCCATTTGAATAAGAAAAATACCATTTCAGAGTTTAGGAAAGTTATTTTTTTGACCTATAACTTATAATATACCAAATACTTCATATACTTCATATTTACTATGGGACAGAAACCTAACGAAATTAAAACATGCACTGACATGCCTACAGCAAAATCCTATCCAGTAGGTAAGGTGATTCTAGGATATTCAAATGTTTCGGTTTAGAACAAAGAAAACGGGAAGCTATGACTTATTAAACTTATATCAGAAATCTGATTGTTTATAAATGCCCAACAAAGAAATTAAAACCATATATAAAGAGAACAATAATTTAAACCTCACTGGGAGGAAAATCCTACTAAGATGAATTCCCAGGTACTGACGTTCTGCCCCCACCCCCCCGTAGTTATGTAAAAAGTCCTGTCGGCCCCGTGGTTCAGATAGCAGTGGAGTCACCTCCCACCTAGTGTGTTCATCTTTTCTCTTAGGTTCCCTAGAAACGTTTCTCTGTTGCTGGGTTACCTCCACCTTGTTAACTAAGGTAATTTATACTATTTCTTTGCATTAATCTGTCAAGTGTCTTAATTGTTTACAGCAGCTCAATGCACTTTTAAAGGCACAAATGCCATGAAAATAATTCTTCTCAGGAAGTGAAGAGATAGGCTTTGACCCTCTAGTGATCTCATTTGCTATTCTGACCTGCAGATACCAACTGTACCACCACAGGCATTTTATACCATCATTTATGTGCCTAATAAAAAGTCCTTTCTTGGTTTCTCAAACATTTTAGTTGGTTTCAGTCTTTCAAAGGCTCCTGCTCACATTGGAGAAAATGCAAATCCCACATGTAGCTGTCTGTGGGCGGTGAGGGAGGAGGAGGCGACTCACCCCCTCCCTGGGGAGGACACCCCTGGTGGGGCTCTCATTCCAGAGGGCGCTCTTTTTGGATGTTGGACAAGTGTCTAGAATGAGACACCAAATTGGCTCCCTGGAAAGGAAAGGAAGAAGGACAAAGGAGAGGGGGACGGCACCCCAAAGAAACTGGAGAGGCCTGCAGAGAGCTCCCCATCCACCTGGGGACGCACGTCCTGAGCCAGCAACACCTGGGCAGACTTTTGTCACCAATATGAAAATGGTTTTTGATAAAGAAATACAGATAAGTGAGTCCCTTACTGGGAATATAAGCTCAACACACCATTCTAACAGTGCATTGTAAGAATCCAAAAATCTCAAACTGGACAGAGACCCCATGAAAAATCCCCAGTAAGATCCCACAGGTGAAGAAATGTGTGTACACACACACATACACATGAACACACATATACATATATATATATATATACACATACACGTGCATACACACATCTGTATACCTTTCAATGTATAGCAAGCTACTTGGTGAAGAGTAATAAAATGTTGGTATTACAATATCATAACTCATTCATCTATCAAACCAGCATCATGTCATGGTGATTCCTCCATGTGTAGTCATGTACCCACACGTCCACATATACCATAGCCACGTGCACAAGCACACACAGACCAGTAGTGGGACAGAGGAGTGATTTTAAGGCTGTCTACAAGTGTGTTCATGGTTCAGGGGCAGTGACAGACCTCATTTGGGGCCAAAACATTTGTTTGGTAAAGCCTTTTAAGTTGTTGCAGTAATTTAAAGACAAAGCCCCTAACTCAGGTATCCTCAAACTATGGCCCCGTGGGCCACATGCAGCCTGTCTAGGACATTTATCCAGCCCGCTGTGTGTTTTTGCCACTGCTGCCTGTCCTGCTTAGTAGCCGACTTGTCCTGGGGCCCGCAGTCTGGCCCTCCAACGGTCTGAGGGACAGTGAACTGGACCCCTGCTTAGAAAATTTGAGGACCCCTGGACTAGTATAAGGGAAGATCCCCATCCAAAGAGAGTAATCCACTCTGCTTCAGAATGTACCGTGATATTCTCCAAGGATATCCCAGCAAGACTTGTTAAGCATTATAATTGTATCTTCTCCAAATTAAAAAAAGATCTTGTGTGTTATATCTTTTGAATGTTTGAAATAAAGCCACAAAAGAGTGGTTGTAATTAACCTTCTAGATTTTGAAACTTGTTGGGGTCTGAAAAAGAAAATAGAACATGAAGAAATTGGATTAACAGTCTTCAGTTCCTTCGGCGGTAACGGCTCAGGACAGACTGAATTGTTCCACTGCATGTGAACGGTTCTCATAGGTAGTTTCGTCTTCACAACAAAAAGCATCAAATATTATAGAGTCCAGTGGAATGTGCTAGACACCTGGAGAACTTGGTAAAATCTGCACCAAGTCTTCACCTCTAGGCATGATACAAATTTGGAATCCAGATTCATAAATAAGGCCTCTGCCGATATTTATTCTGACGCCCGTTCTCCAGCAGCAGGGACAGCACAGTGAGCCAGGATGGGTGGGTAGGGACCCGAGGCTTTCCTTATGTGATTCAGCTTACAGGTCTGTCAGAGAAAAGGCACACTTATACCCCAAATAAATAAGTTATGTAATATCATGACACACACCACAATGAGGGCTTTCAGGAGGAAAGGGTGGCTGTCTGAATTCTTTAAAAAAGAACGTTGACAACGTAGCATAAAATGTTCCTTGCTACGGCATAAAGAAAATGAATAACATGAAGTGATTTAGAAATCTACCTTTTCAGAAAGAAAAAATTAAAAATGAAACACTCTGGTCTCCAAGTAGTTGAATGGAGCCTGTTTCAAACAAACTCTATGTGTTTTAGAGATATTATGAGTCCATTCATATAATGTCTTCCTCTACTAACAAATCAAGATTGCCGTTTATCCAATTGACATTTGTTTAGATGATACAGATTTTGAGTGAAAACATTTTTCACTGTAAAGAGGAAACAATAGAGATAAGCATAGACCCTCGCAAACACCCTCAGACGCGTAACCAAGTAGTGTGTATGTGACTGTGTTCTCCTGCCAGGTTTTCAAAATTTAAATTGTAAAAACTTGGATGATAAGCAAAACATTCTGTTGAATTATGATACCATTAATTTTAGGTATTATTTTGTAAAAAGTCATATTTCTTTGCCTTGCGCACTTGTAACTGACAAAATGAGGGTTTTAGTGATGCTGAATAAATAATGTGGAATATTTTTCCATCAAAATGACCTGCTATTTCTTATTCTTTCAATGAACTGATGATCCTTCAAATGCACTTTGAAAAAAAAGGTAATCTGTGCTTTTCAGTAGATTTGGAAAGATTGTAAATGCATTGCAGGACCTTCTATGCAGAGATACCTCAAAACCAAGGCCTCCTAAAGGAAAATTCTTTGTCTCCAGTATATCTAAATGCACGTATCCTGTTAAGTATCTAATTATATTATATGAATACCTGGAAAAAAAAATCCAAAACTCCAGTCTGGTTACCAGGAGAATATGCTGTTTCCATGGCAACTCCCTCTTGTATACACTCTGCTTGCTCGTGCAGAAAAAGCACTTCATTGATATAATGGTGCATCTTCTCATTGGTCATGTTGACACAGAGCTAGGGCAGGGGAGGGAAGAAAGCAATTCGTCAGGTAATCCAGCAGTGCATGCCCGCTTGCTCAATGACAAAGTTTCAGATTGGTGAGCTATTCCCCGACCAGTGTCCGGCCCAGCTAGTCCATTAAGATACAGCATTGCAGTGCTACCCAGAGGACGAAGAGTTTCCCCTGAGACCTGATAACGCATCTCCGGCTATTTCACAATTCATACATGTTTGATTTCATATAGTCTGACTTTTCAATTTAAAGAAACTATGTTCAAAACAACAAAAAGTATAAATATAGAATTAACTTATCCATTTTGAGTATTTAAATATTTGAACATTTAAAAAATATTTCCAAAAGGAAAGTATATTTGGACTCTGCTCAAGAAATGAAGATAAGGTTGGGTTTACCATGAACTCTGAAGAGGAAAAAGAAGCGTTTCTTGAATACGCATTTCCGGTTCCATATTAGTGATGGGCAGGGGTGGACGTGGGTTTCTCACAGCAATAATAACTGGACATTCTTTCTCAGAACAGTTTCCACGTTTCTCCAACTGTTAATTTATCTCTTTACACAAGACATTTCTACCAGGGACATCTATGTTATTTCCTAATCTTAATGTCTTAATTTCTTAATCTTAAAACTATTTTAAAATGAAACAAGTCAAATCTGATCAAAAATAAATCTGACCACCCCTCCCCTTCGGTATCCTTCCATTTTTATATTTTCTTTTTAAATTAAAAAACCTGCAAAGTCTTATTTCTGCTCATTGTCCCAAATTCTTCTATTTTTTCCAAATATAACTTTTGAGTTCAGGTGCCACCAAAATTGCTTTTGTAGAAATCACCAGTGCTATGTGCAGTTGGAAATCGGTGTTAAACTCTTAGTATTCATTTTCTCTGAGTCCCCCACCCAGCGACAGTGGCTTGCTGGGGACACCTCACTCTCCTGGCCACCTTCCCCTGGGGCTGCCCCTCCCAGTCTTCCTTCCTGAGTCTTGGTCCGCTCCTAGCTGCTCTGGTTGGAACATTCCAGGCTCTGTTTCCTCATCTCTCTGTCCCTATCCACTTCTTCTGGGGGCTTACTCAGCCTCACATCACAGACCCTCTAGTTTCCTCATCTGTCTCTGAACACTGTGGTATCCAAGGTAAAATCCAAAGGTCAGTTATACATACTTAGCGTTCAGTAACTCACCGGAAATGATTTACAATGAATAATTTATATAGAAGAAAGCAGCGATCAAACATTTTAAAGAAAATGAGATCTCATCTGCAAAGGGAATAACTGCTAGGATTATGTTTAAAGTGAAATATCCTGTTTTCATTTAAAGAAAATGTCAAACCTTTCATAAAGAGCATAACAAATATGACAGGAATAAACAGTCACCATTGACAAGAAAGATCTCCCTGGTAGGACCCCCTTCTAGACACTGCTGCCCCCTCAGTGAGGTCGTGCCTTCTCTGTAGCTCACGTGAGAGCACATCTCATATTCTGTCTTCCAAGGAGCCAGACGAGCCACCTTCTCAAGTGAAGAACACGGGAGGGGCTGAATTCTCCTCGTGGGAGTCTACGCTTACCCACAAAGGTGGCCATTAATAAGCTGAGAATTACATGCACATAATGGAAATTTTTTTTTCCTCATGGATTCGGTGATTGGGAAGGGTAGAATATTATGAGATTCTAGAGGCATGAATAAGTCTCAGGGGCAAATTTTCAGGAAGAAATAACAGATCAGAGTGCAGAACATCAGTCTGGATGCAGGAAGGATGACAGTCAAGTCCACTTCACCTATTCCCAGGGCCAGATTTTCTGAGTAGGCATAGACAGCTCAGACTCACTCAGAAATGGGGTGAGTAGCGTGGGAGAAAACTGCAGTCTGGGGCACTCTGACCCAAGCAGAGCTGAGAGCTTAGAGGCTCTTGTGACCTGGTAGAGTTACCTGAACAATGAATAAGCTTGGACATTTTTTATTATTAATACAATAAGCAGAGAATAACAGTATAGCAGAAATACACTAAATAAAAGACTGAAGAGATAATCATATTAAACGTAATGTAAATATCACATACTGACACCCAAACAGTAACAAAAACAATTCTTAGCTCTAGGTCAAAAAAATGATGCTTCAAGGGTCCTGCCCGTCTGGATGGCGGCATCTCTGACTTCCCAGTCAAAGCCAGTTTCTGTAAATTCAGTGACAGATGAGTTTCCCTAATGAATTCTACTACAGAGCGGAGTGTAAGTTAAAAATAAAGGAAGAACCGTGCTGTGTTGTTGCTGTCTTAAAAATCATTTTAAAACCTGGAGAACTGGAGGGAATTTATTTGAACTTGGAATCGCTCTTGGCATCTTCTCCCCGAACCCCCCTGCTCCTCTGTGATCACTGGAATTTCTAAGATTTTCTCCCTTCTATCATATTTTCCCTGGAACTTTTCCTCTCTGCTCTCTGACAAATAGATTTCATGAGAAAGGAACAGAGACGGGCTTTCTTTACATTTAAAGCTCAGTGTTTCTTAGAAAAACCCACATGTCCGTGGTCAATTCTCTTAATTAAAAATACAAAAATACAGTCACTTCAGATGAGAATACACCTTATAAAACCTTTCAGTGTGTTGCTGTTGCATCAAATGTGCTTAAATATGGACACAGACCAATAAATTCTGCCCGTTATACTACGTAGCTGGCAGAGGGGCCGTGGCAGTCAGGATCTACATATCGTAGGAAAAATATTTTCTTTCTTGTAACTGGTACAGTCTAGCACATTCATCCCCTTGAATTTTCCATGAAAACTCCGTGACGCCCGCAGACCCAGATCCTCCTGGTGAGTTTCTATGTTTATCTTTGCTAACAGCGTATCGATCTCCGGGAATGGTTTTGGAAAGATGAACCATTTTCCGTACAACTGTGTGGCATCTGTCCACAGTAGTAGCCCTACTGTTAAAGCAATACTTTTACTTGTCATTTCACTTTGATCATAAATTTAAAATAGAAATGTATGAAAACTGTTAGAGAGGAAAAATTGAAAATTTTAAAAATTCATGTTGCTTCGAAAATAATATTTTGGTATATTCCTTTGACTAATAAATTGTTAAACTCCTTTAATATTGAGGAAAATTTTATTTTAAGGAATAAAGGCTATAAAATTATTAAAAGTGGGGTGAAATATTTGCTAAAAATGTACAGATAATAAATGACTCCTCCTATGGAATGGAACCATTGGAAAAATTCTATTTCATTATATGACATATGCAATGGTCATTTCTCAGGGTTTTCTTTGTATTAAAAATACACCAAGTCATTTAAGAAAGCACAAATAAGATCCTATGTCTCAGGAATTTGATTTAAAATGTATACAAACAGAATGCTTAAATGTAATCTATTTTAGAAAACAAAGTGAAGAAACAAAGGTTGAACCCATGAAAATATCTGTTACCATATGAAACAATAAAAAGAAATTCCAATTTTTTAAAATAATCAATGGCTGGTTTTCTATTGTATAAAAACAACCAAGTTATAGGACACTCGTGTTTCCTCATTTTGAGACTCTGATTGCATGAGCTTGATGTATGTGGGTGTCTCTGACTATTTAATACAGTTCTCCTATCATCTTGCATTCAGAATGTCCTCAGCTCTCTGCACACACAGAAACCACTGTCACTGATGACTAACTAAATCCCTTTGGTTTCCATTGTCTTACAGCTGACCATCTCCACAGTGTTTTGATGGACCTGACCTTTTTCATAATAGAAAACAGATATTTTAAGTTTTTTCCTAATATCTTATTGAATTAAATGTTTGCTTAATGAACTGATCCACTGGTTTAATCAAAAAGACAAAACCAAGTGTGAATGTAGACAAAGCCTGCTAAAGACAAAAGCTGGAAGGGGCCAGGCCTCTGCTGCCTTCCTTTTTTTCCAAGAATGTCTTTTTTTTTTTGCAGCTTTTGGCCAGGGCTGGGTTTGAACCCACCACCTGTGATATATGGGGCCAGTGCCCTACTCCTTTGAGCCACAGGCACTGCCCCCGGGAATGTCTTAATCAGTAGGGTGTCAACCATTTTTCTTCCTCACCACACACTGGAAGAAGAGCTGTCTTGGGTTACTCAGTAAAGTAATTACACAACCATGAAAGGTGGTGAGCCCCCTCCCCCCAAAAAAGGGCTGTGCATAATTTTCCTCATATCTGATGCCATAAATAAGCAAAGCATTCCTCACACAGCTCACGTGCAGCCGCCAGCCGTGGGCTGGACAGCCCTGGAAGCACTCAGTCCACCACGCTTGGCCACCAGAATGTAATGTTGCCTGTGCCTGTAGATTGAGAAGCTCGATTTGTTGTTCTCTGGGTCAAAATGATTCACAAAACATACAGCTACTCTGGTGGATTTTAAACTTCTTTTTATGGTCCAGGGTGATGTTTCCAATATACCTGAACCTTTTATTATATATCTTGTGTTTATTTTTTTTATTCTGGAGGAAAAAAATCTTCAAATAATTTATTGAAATTCTGTAGGGAAAAGTATAGTTAAATTTTTAAAAACCAAATAGTCTGTGGACAGATCTTCAATATGTAGCTTTCATTACGGTGTTCTTCCTGGAACTAAATCTGCATTTGTGTTTCCAACAGGGGAGAGCAGCACAGTATGGAACAGGGACTCACTAGCTGGGAGCACACACAGTGTAAACAGAACGCTCCTCAAAGTCATCTGCATGGAATGCAGATAGTCAAGTGTTTTACCAAGAGTTTGCCTTTCCTTATTCTGAGTTGTTCAAAGCGCTCACTGAACCAAAGGTAACGCAGAGAAGCGCAGCAGCCCGGACTTCAGAGCTGCTGGTAGACAGGGCTAGGTGAGGAGTAGAAAGGTGCTCTCCCCTGTGTGCTCAGGTGGAAGTGGAGAAAATGTATCTGACCAACCAAATAGTGGCCGGAACTGTGGCCAGGGGCTTCGTCATGACTATTTTCACTGAACGGTCTTTGTGTGTGAATGTGTGCGTGTGCAGGTGTGTGCTAAACCCAATCAGAGAGAGAGCGTGAAGGTTCTACAAGCACATTACTTGTCCAGAAGCATGAATCTGCATCAGTAATTGGGATCACTGGCTTCAACACAAAGGCTCATGACTTCTGCTTCTCAGCTCTACACATTAGAGTTGGTTTGGGTTCCCTTAGATTTCTGGATGTTCCTCAGAGGAGACTTGACTGTGGGTGACAGGTGGGTATTCTAAATGGTAATGAATGCATGTGAAGTAACTTTTTAGTTAATGTGGACCCTTACCTAATTAAAACACATGCTGTGTACATTCAGTGCCATTGCTAACCGGTTTAGTAATAAAAAGTATACACCCTTGAAAACATTCTTTAGCAACCCAGCCTTACTGCTTATCCAGATGGTCCATCATTTGTATTAATCACAAACTTAATTTCTTGAGTAAATTCTCACCAACTGTTCTCTCTTTATTTTTATTACTCAGTGAAATGTATCTGAAACAAAAATATAATAGAGCATGACATATACATCACAGAATTAAAGTAGGAGATAAATTAAAGCTGAGTCTAGTTGAAGGCAGGGTCCCAGGCATCAGACAATGATTCTCAATCCTGGTTGCACATTTGAATTAACTGGGGAGCTTTTGAAGAAAAGCTGATGCCTGGGCCTGACCCCAAAACCAATTAAACTGGAGTGGAGCCCAGGCATTGATGTATTTTAAAAGCTTTCGCAGTGATTCTAATATGCAGACATGGCTGAATACAGTGAGATAAATGGTGAAACAGTAAATGTACCCTCCATTAACCAATTTGCTCAGCAATGAGTATACATGTGTGTAACATATCATATATTACTGTGTGGGCATGTGTGTGAGAGGGAGAGAGGGCTCAAGCAGGAATCATGTTAGATTTTAGCTATTTGAAATGTTTCAAATATGTGTAGCAGAATACTATTTGCATGAGATGTTAAAAGCTATTTTGTATAAACATTAAATAAGCTGAAGCCAGTGGGAAACGTTGAGTTGGGTTAATGGGTTTCTCTGCTTTTCTGAGTCAGGTATGCTGTGAACCTCAACCCAACTTCTTTGAAGAATAGTTCAGGGCTCATCCCTGCTTTACGTGTTTTCTCCAACAAATCCAGCATCCTGATCTCTCCACAGTGTCTGTGAAACGGCAGGTGCAGCGGGCCAGTGAGAAGACAGCATTTCTCGTTTGTTTCAGTTTTAAAATCCCATAGTTCATTTTGCTTTCCCTGAATCTTCTATTACTGTAAAGGCCTTTTTGGTAACGCAGTGTTTGCTTTGTTACCAGCACCTTCCCTCTGACCCAGGTAGTTAGAGGGCCCAACCTCTGCCAGTCATCTGATGGTATCTCGGAAGCAGAGGACCAGGGCAGCTGGTATTGCCGGGGTGGAGGGGGGCGTCCCTCCCCAGACTCCCACGGTGGGACCCTCAGCCACCAGAGAGGAACAAGCCCCTTGCTGACCTCCTGGCCTCAAGCCTCTGCAGTTGATTTTGTCTGTTTGGGGGTTTTGTTTGTTTTTTCACCTTTCTGCTCCCCTTTCCCCTTCGCCCTTTCTTTTGGTGTATTACTGGCTCTCAAAGGGACCAAACATTCTTTCCTTATCTGGCTTCTTTTTGACATTTTAAAATCAAAGTATATATAAAAGATATTGAGCAAATATAAATGGCAGTTACTCCACGTGTATAAAGACAAGGCTCTTATACAGATGAAAACACGTTCTCTCCCTGCAACCTCTCTTTTAGTTCCTCTCCTATTCAGAGCAATGCACATTCATAAAACAAATCTAGCATTTTGATGTGTTAAATCCATAACATATTCTCCTTCAATATAAGTAATCGCTACTTTGGGACCTGAAAGATTGGTCTTTAGAAAGAAGTAGGCCAACAACAAATCACCTAGCTAAATTTATTATCAGATTTTACATAATAGATCAGGCTTCGTGGCTCATGCCTGTAGTCCTAACACTCTGGGAGGCCAAGGTAGGAAGATCATTTGAGATCAGGAGTTCAAGATCAGCCTGAGCAAAATGAGAACCTGTCTCTACTAAAAATAGAAAAAAATAGCTGGGCCCCTGTAATCCCAGCTACTAGGGAATCTGAGGCAGGACGATCACTGAGCCCAGGGGATTGAGGTTGCTGTGAGCTAGGCTGACACCAGGGCATTCTAGCCTGGGCAACAGAGCAAGACTCTGTATCTACAAAACAAACAAACAAAAAATCCCCCCAAACAAAAAACACTATATATATATATATGTGTGTGTGTATATATATATATACACACACATATATATATGTGTATATATTATATATATATAATTGTACTATATATACATGTCATATATATACACATACATATATAAAATATGCTAAGGCCAAGAGTGAAAAATACAAATAAAAAACATTTTTAGATGTTTTGTATAATAAGTTACACATAAATCATGCACTTCAGTTTATATAGAAACCATGTACAAATGTTGGACATGGACCTGATCAAAATGCTCTTATTTTAAGCTTCAGGAACTGTATCACACGTTCATCATTTAAAAAAAAGTTTTTGTTTAGCAATAAACATTTATATTAGCCAATAGCCTTGTCTTTTCATATTAACACATTCATATAGTTCAAAACCAATTATTACTATATTATTTCTACCCACACATATCTAGATTGCCACTGTGGTGAATTCTTCCCTTGACCTTGGGAATAGTTACTGTCCCAACTCGTAGAGGAAATTACACTATGTGACTTCTGGGTTAAATGAAAAAGGATACAGCTTGCACATGGCTTTCTGCTTAACAGTTATCCAGAATCAAACGCAAAGCTTAGAGACACCAAAGAACTACCCACCAGCACGGCACAGGAAGGGTTGGGCTTTGGAGTCCCAACTGGTCCTGTAAAGCCCTTGGGGATGTCTGTTCATTGTCTGAGAGGGTTGCTGTAAGAGTTGGAAATCATATAGGAAGATAATCTGGCCAATAGTAGCAGCTCACGAAATTGTAGCCATTATCAGTGGTTACATAGAGCTGCATCAGCACATTTTCCTAGTTAGCACGTTTGGGATTTGAGGCCTTCTATCTAGATTGCCACTGTGGTGAAGTTCAGCTTTCCCTGGTCACTAGAAAACCTCAATTCCCTCCCCTCAAAAGAGAGTTCACAGATGCCTTCAGAAATGCATAAACTCCTGCTGTGATTTGTAATGTTTTCTTTACAGTGAAGACTTAATTATCTAACTTATTTATTCACATTAAATGGATTTGATGAGAAATTCACTATGAAAAAATATAATGGCATACGAAGTTTATTAAGGGTTTATTGTTTTTAAATGTAATAGGATAAATAATACTGAGTGTTAAGAGAATTATAAACACATATTCTCATGAAAGGGCAGCAGTTAAAGTGTGGGTACTAACAAAGTTTGTCCACTAGCGTAAACTTAATTCCGGCTTTTAGAGAAACGTTCAAACTGGAAATAGCCAAAGTCATCAGAACTGGACTCAGACCCTTAGTTCTGTGTGAATTTCGATGAGTTACTCAGGTTATTTGTTCTCTGTAAATATGAAATGGGAATATTATTTAACTTACAGGGATTCTAAGGGAAAAAGTCATTAAATACATAGTTCATAAGCCCAAAGTTCTTATTGTGTTCCTCCTCTCCATTTGTTTTGTTACCTAAAGAAGACCTATAACTATACTATTATAAACATAAATCCTGTACTATCGTGAGAGGTACACTGAAATAGAATCTCATTGTTTAATCTTTTTGTAGAAGGCTAGGTAACAGTATGCTAGAGTTCTGATAAATACTGAAAAATAAATAAATCTCCTCATTAAAATTTTCCTTACCCACAGCTTGGTGAGTTCCTGAAATGATTTTGGAAAGTTTGAAGCCATTGTGGAAAAGGGATACATGGTGCAGAAAATGCTTAGGAGAAGGACAGGCATTTAGCACGTCTACGATTTTTAAATCAATATGTGAAACAACTTAATAATAGCAATGTTGCATCATATTCATATATCAATTGATCTGTAGATAGATGAATATTGATATGGAAGAGCTATCAGAAATGCACTGGGAGTAAATTATATGGGTGCTGCCATATGTAAGCTAAAACAACAAACCTCTCCTCTTTTAAACTCCCCCAATCCTTTCCCCATGATGTCCAATTAGAAGGGATCCCTCAACATCAAGGGCTGGGTTCTGCTTACTCTGTCCCTTGAACTTGGGAATAGTTACTGTCCCAACTCATAGAGGAAATTACACTATGTGACTTCTGGGTTATATGAAAAAGGACACAGCTTGTGAATGGCTTTCTGCTTGGGGGAAGCCACTCTCAGGAATCAGCCAACATACCTCGAGACAGTCCAGACTGGCCTGTGCAGAAGCTGTGTGAAGAGGCCACATGGGGGGGGTCCATGAGAAGAGGGCCTGAGGATCCAGCCAATGGCCAGTGCCACCTCCAGATATGTGGCTGACCCTTCAGGTGACTTTCGCCTCCAGCCCTCTAGCTACCCTAGTTGACGCCCCAGAGGTGATGGAGGGAGATAAACTGCTGGAGCCCCCAACCCAGAACTAGTGAGCACAATGAATGCTCACCGTGCCACCAAGTGTTCTGGTAACTCATTACATGGCCATAAAGTCTGGAACACTGAAAAATGTAGAGGATTAGAACAGAGAAAGGGACAGGCACAGAAGTGGGACATATTATCTGGATCAAGACTATTAAAAAAAAATGGAGGCCAGGCACAGTAGCTCACACCTGTAATCTCAGCAACTCTGGGAGGCCAAGGCAGGTGGATTACTTGAGCTCATGAGCTTGAGACCAGCCAGCACAAAAGTGAGACCCATTTCTACTAAAAATATAGAAAAGCTGAGGCAAGAGGATCACTTGATCCCAAGATTTGGAGGTTGCTGTGAGCTATGACACCATGGCACTCTACCCAGGGCAACACTTGAGACTCTGTCTCAAAAAAAAAAAAAAAAGATGAGTCCTTTTAACACCTATTCCCTACCCACCACACCTTCCTATCTATGGGTCTTTAGTGCCTGGGACAGGGTGTGGAACTTGGGGCGAGAAAGGGTACCTGAATGTACAACGAACTACTCCAGTGCAAGTAAACCAGGAAAACGTCCCTTCAGGGACTCCTGGCTCCCCTCTGCAGAGCAGAGACTGCAGCACTTCCCATTTCCCGTCTGTGAAATGGGTAATCTATGTGAAGAGTATTTGGTAAGGTTAAACTAACAGTAGTTAACTCACTATTTTATTTCTATCATAGCAAGGATAGTTACTTCATAATACAGACAGAAATCTTATAAATTTCAACTTGAATTTGAAATCATCAAATTACCTAATTTCATAAAGCTTTAGAAGTCAAGGTGCAGATATTTTCCTTCACTCCTGAACACATAGCCAAGCCTGACTGAGTTATCATCCCTATGAGTTACCCACTAACTCGCGTTTCTTAGAAAGCAATCTGGAAGCAGGGAACTGTTCTGAGTCCTTGACAACTTCTGGAATTCAGGTTAGATGGAGCCTGACTTGAAGATAGATCACATCCTCTACACAGAAGCCGCTGCTCTGAGTACCACGTTCTCTCTGAATTCTCTACGTTTCTTGCAGCAGATTACTGACACGTGATTTCACCAGACTCCATAGCTCCAGAGACCCACGATGTGCATCTGCACGTGTGAGTTTCCAGGGTCATCTGGGGAGACAGCGCTATGTCCAGTCACTGGTTTCCACCTCTTGCTTTTTAACACAGAGCTGTAGCAAGAGGAGGAGCTTTGTAATAACAAGTTTGGGGAGAAAATATGATAGCGTTTATTAAAATAATATTTATATAACCTCAAATTTTTCTCATTTGTTTAAATGGCATATTACAGTGAATTTTAATGTACTCAATAGATTAGGAAAAATGTCAATCTTCTTACATAGAAATCTCAAGACTATGAATATATTCTAAAACATATCATTGAAATATTTAGCTGTAAGAAAGAACAGGGAATTTTCATGACTGTAGTAAAACGAGTACATCTCAATCAAAACAACACACATTTTGTGCATATTAATATGTCTGGGTGTGGGGCAGCGGCTTTACATGGCAACGTTCTATCTGTCACTTACCAGGAGATGCATGAACCAGGGAATCTCATTACAGACACGAAGGTTTCCCTGTTTTTTAAGATGAAAATGTATGGGATCTATACTGACATCTGCCAACATTCAAACATTTGCGCTGAGAAGCATACATTTTAAAATGCAGCCTGCAAACCTGCCTGTGTATATCGTATATATTCCACTAGTCACACTCAACTGCTGTCCTCATGTTCATCTTTACTTTTCTTATGGCAAACAATAAAGAAATAAAATGAAATCTTTCCTTTTCTGTTAATCTATAGAAAGGTATAAAAGGAGAAGAATTTTATGTCAGTTTTAGTCTTCAGATTGGACCTTTATTAATTTTTTAAATTTCAGATTAATATGAAGATACACATGATTAAGTTACATCGTTTGCATTTGTTAAGTAAAGTTAGAGTTGGAATTGAGCCCTTCACCCAGGGGTTGTGCTGTACATTGTGCACATTAGGTGAGAGCCTACCAATCCTCCCTCCTCCCTTCTTTTCTTTACCTCCTCCCCCTCTTGAATTTAATTATTTTTTTCTCTCATGTGGGCACATAGTTGTCTATCTATTGGTTTCATATTAGTGTTCTATATGTTGTATGCTTTCTTTTCCCTGCTTGTGGTACTTTACTAAGGAGGTTGTTCTTCAACTCAAACCAGCTTAATACAAGAGAGTAAAGTCTCCATCTATTATATGACTGAATAGTCATATATAGTATGTCATGGTATTAGTCATATATAGTATTCATATGTCATAGTATTCAATAGTCATATATAGTATTCCATGGTATTCAGATACCATGGTTTTTTAATCCATTCATAAATTGATGAGCACTTGGGTTGATTCCACATTTGGCAATTGTGAATTGAGCTGTAATGAACATGCTAGTGAAAATTCAAGCTAGAAGAGGGTGGTAATCAACCTTTAAACTTCTTAAACAAAAATAATTTTCAACCCAATATTCTGTATCCTGCTAAATTAAGTTTCATATTTGATGAAGGAATCATTTTGTGACATGCAAACACTGAGGAAATTTGGTACAAGACCAGTTCTGCAGAAAGTACTCAGACCTGTTCTTTACACTGACCACCACAATGTACCACCAACAAAGTAATGACATCTAGAAACTAAAGTCTGCCTTCCACAATGGCACAAAGGATACAACTAACCAATGGACCTTTACAAAATAAAAGAACTCCACCATCTCTATCAATCAATTCTCTCAATAAATGTGAGTGGCTTGAATTCCCCACTAAAGAGGCATAGGCTGGCAGACTGGATAAAAAAAGATAAGAAAACCATATGTTGTCTTCAGGAAACACACTAAATCTCTAATGGCAAAACAACACTTAGGATGAAGGGTTGGAAAACAATACTTCAGGCAGATGGAAATCAGAAGAAAGCAGGGGTTGCAATCTTATTTGCAGACACAACTGCATTTAAACCAACAAAAATAAAGACAGACAAAGGTGGACACTGTATACTGGTCAAGGGAACCATATAACAAGAAGGCATTTCAATCCTTAATATCTATGTACCCAACTTAAGTATTCCCAGATATATAAAATGACCCCTAAGCAATCTGAACAGTATAATATTATGCCCTTCAACACCCCTCTGACATAACTGTAAAGTTCTGTAAGGAGCACAGTCCATGCTGACTCACCTAGAACTACACACAAGTTAATGTAAAACTTCTCTACAAATAACAGTGGCTGTACTGTAAAATGATTTTAAGTGTTCTCATTTACAATAATAATGGTAGCTGTCCCTCATTTCTTAAACATGTACGGTGTGATACTAAGTGACACAAGAATCTCTATTTAATCACATTTAATCTCTCAACTCTGTAAACCTATTATTATCCTGATGTCACAAATAAGAAAACTAAGGCAATAGATTCTTCATTTTGGCCAAGAAATCTATGACAGTAAAAGTGACAGTTGTGGGTTTCTGACACATTTTAATTTTTCATCCGGTGTCATAATCTATCACATTATCTACCTTAAGAGAATGAAGTCAAAAAAATCACAAAATTATTAACAATTCTGCCCCAACTCTGCTTAGCTGTAATTTTGTCTGTAATGTAATGCAGTTTGTTTTTCTATCTTTCCACTTTTACCTTTTTACAGGTTTATTTTTCTTCTCTGCTTGCTAGGGGAAGTTGTATTTCTCTTTCTTCTTTAACATATAATTCTTAAATATACTTAATTTAACAAAAGTATTCATGCAATACTATTATAATGCCTAACAACTCTGTATTTTTTTAAAATTCCCTAAATTATAAATGGTTTTAAAGTAACTGATGCTTCTGCAATGTATTCTTATGAATTTGCAGTAGTCCTGTGTCTGAATGTCACATGTAGCTGAATCTACAAATCATGGCATGTAGCTTAATGGAGTATTTCCAGTCTGATTTTTGGCCCAGGTTTCTGAAGACCCTTTCCCTGATCTCAGATATTCATGTCTTTTTCTCTCTGATATAGTAGAAATAATATTTCCATAACCATAACTCAAGTCTTTGTTTTGCATTGTCTTTTAAAACAAGTGACTCTGTTATTATTATTATTATTTTTTTTTTTGCAGTTTTTGGCCGGGGCTGGGCTTGAACCCACCACCTCTGGCATATGGGGTCAGTGCCCTACTCCTTTGAGCCACAGGCGCCGCCCAAGTGACTCTGTTTTTGATGTGTGAGAATGACAGTTGTTTAGAAGACCACATAAAAATGATGAATATTTCAACAGTGGATATTAATTTTAAAACATGAGGTAAAATACTTATTTTGATTCCATATTTGCAAGTAATTACACTAAATATTTCTGCTGAATCAAAAAAGTAATTTGGTTGAAAAAAGCCATTGAAGTTCACAGAATTTAAAAAAAAAAGCCTACTTACTTGTTCAAATTCATTCTTTTGAAATTCTTCAAAACCAAAGATATCCAATATTCCAATATCCAATGTCTGCATGCTGAAACAAAATGACACACCAGGATAAATGGGCATCTTTAAACACTCCCCGTCCCCCAGGACCCTCTGCTTATTGCTACTTCAGATCAGAAGACTATAACTACTTATGTTGCTGTCAATTTGTACTAAAAATGTGCAAACCATTATCTTAGAGTCTGGTGGAAAAAAAATTGAAAATTAGCACAAAGAAAAAGTGTTCTTTTAATGCTTTAATTCAAACATAAATATATGAATAAAAACATATTTATTTAAAAATTTAAAACATAACAATAGAGGGATGGTTTAACATTTGCTTTTCAAAAACAGTCCTCGTGTCTGCCTCCTTTGACTGGACTTACTTTCCCTTAAGGAACTTGAGCCTTATGTTAAGAGCAAGCCCTTGCTATTACTTACTATAAAAGCAGCAGATTAAGAATTTAACCATCACACGCAAGAATAATAGAAGGCAAATCACATTAAGTTAATGCACACTCTTTGACAGATCAAACTTAGCAACTTCAAAAATTTACGTTGTGATCTTCCAGAGGTCATTTTTATAAAAGAAAAATGAAGAAAGTAAAACTTTGAAGGATAATTTAAAGAAATCAATCTTGTGATTCAATGTAAACTGTCACTCTTGGGATTTATGACAGTCTTGAGTGATAAAATCTCAGACCTCTGAATCTACATGATAAGTAAGGAAAGAAGTAAGACAGGTGACAGGAACGCTAACAAATAGTGGTCTTGTGAAGAGGGCAGGGGGGGCACTGGCGTGGGGAAGTATATGTGACCTTGCTTCTTACAAACCAAAAAGTTCCCAAGGTCTTCTGGATTGCCCAGGAGGACGTGTCCCCTGCCTCTCCTGCATCAGTACCCAGGGTCTCAGCAGGAAAATTGCTGTCTTTACTTTCTGTTGATGGCTACACTATTCTGTTGCTATTGTGGTTGTTACAGTGTCAATACCCATTATGTTTCTTAGTTGTTGAATTTTTATTTCCTTGCCATTTACTTTGTCCAAACTGTAGAACCAAATTGGAGCCACCTCTGGATCTGTCCCTATATTCTGTTTCTTACAAACAGTGCATAATCATGACACTTCAGGATCTATAATTAGTCACTTAAATAACAATCACCCTCCTTTAAAAATGTAGGCTAATGATTCTATGATATCCTCTCTGTAAGGTCATTTGTTGTATATGGTAGAAATATAAATGTCTTAGTGGGAATGAGAGAAGTTTAAAAGCCCTTAATACAAACTTCCCATGTCAAAGAATATAAAGCAATGAAGGAATCATCCAGTGTACGTTTCTAACTAACTTAGTTTTTATGGGTGAAAGTAAACTCGGCATGCATCCAAGAGTTAGATGTTAGGGCAAGAAACTGTCGAAAGGTAGGAGGACAAATGTGACCGTTTTTTCTGATTTCAGTTTGGGGAGATGTCAAATGAAATGTTTAAACGTGCGATAACACAACTACTGAACACTCTTGCATCTATTAAACTGGGTAAGTAAAATTAAGTTGCTGTTAGAGGAGTTATTTAAACGTGCTGCGTCATTTGTTTTGGTAGATTTTATTTTTCTTCTACTGACATGTCTGCTGTCTTTGTCTTTAATATCCTTCATTTCCCCCTCCGTCCTGCTGCCTTTACAATGAGCACAAAGGATGCTGACAATGACGTCCCTCAGTGCTAACAACGGTGCCAAGGGTCAGGGCAATTTCTCCCTTTGCTGTGGTTGTGTATGGACAAATGTGTGTGAGTGTGCGTGTGTGTCATCTGGGTAAGGAAATGCCACATCTGTCTTATCTTGGAGTTGTTTGGTCTTGGGTAGGAATCCTTGTTCAAACACTTTCTGGTTGCATAAGTTTGGGCAAGTTACTTAATTTTTTGAGCTGCTATTTCATCACATATAAAAATAAGATAACAATTGGGCAGTGCCTGTAGCTCAAAGGAGTAGGGCGCCAGCCCCATATGCTGGAGGTGGCAGGTTCAAACCCAGCCCTGGTAAAATAATAATAACAATAATATAACAAGTGAAATTGTCCACTTATATTGTTGCTAGAATTAGAGTTAATAGAAAGTTCTAGGAAAACAGCAAGTATATAAAGTGTGTCCAATAAGTGGTAGTTAAGTTTTCATGAATTATTTTTTAAAACTTATAAATCAAGAGAATAGTTACCAGAAAAATGTAAGTGATTAATAGGCATAGTAAATGCATCAATATTATTAAAATTACACAGAAATAGTATGCTAAAAATCACGATGAGAAAAATATTTTCCTACATACTTTTTTTTTTTTTTTTTGGATGCAGGGTCTCTCTTTTATGGCCCTGGATAGAACGTACAACACACTGCAACCTTAAGCTCCTGGGCTCAAGTGATCCACCTGCTTCAGCCTCCCAAGAAGCTAGGACCTCAGGTATGCTCTGATGCCTGGCTAGTTTTTCTATTGTTAGTAGAGAGAGGGTCTCAATCTTGCTCAGGCTGGTTTTGAACTCCTAAGCTCAAGTGATCTTCCCACCTTAACCTCCCAGAGTGCTAGGATCATAGGTGTGAGCCATGACACCTGGCTCCATACCCTTCTATTGAGAGTTTAAATTGGTAGGGTCTCCCTCAAAAACAATTTGGTTGCATGACACAAAGCTTTGAAATGTTCATATCATTTGAACTAATATTTCTCTAGATATGAACCTATATGAAGGAAATGATCAGAAATGCTATTGGAGATTTATAGACAAGAATCTTCATTGTTAACTTAATTATAATAACACAGACAAAAAGCAATGACACAGCTCCTACACTAAGAGCATAATTAATTAAATAGCATGCATTCCTTCATGGATTAAATTAATGAAACTGTCCTGTTAAGAGAAAGCAGTATACAAATTTTGAATAAAGGAAAACACAATTTTTTATCTAGGAGACCTCAAAATAAATCAAGCTTGAAAGAGAAAATAGAAGTTCTTTTTACCTTTCATTTACTATTCCCCACATTATACAGGTTTTATGGGCTCGGCGCCCTTAGTTCAGTGGTTAGGACGCCAGCCACATACACTGGGACTGACAGGTTCAATCAGGCACAGACCTGCTAATCAACAACGACAACTACAATAAAAAGCAGCTGGTCATTGTGGTAGGTGCCTGTAGTCCCAGCTACTTGGGAGGCTGAGGCAATAGAATCATGTAAGCCCATGTTTGAAGTTGCTATGAGCTGTGACGCCACAGCACTCTACCCAGGGTGACATAATGAGATTCTGTCTCAAAAAAAAAAAAAAGTCTATATCAAAATACTGCTATTTTTATTATTATAAAAATATTCAGTTGATGAGTACATAAAGGCAATATGAAAACATAGAAAATGTTTATGACCAACATTATCTAAAAATAAAAAGTCAGAAAAAAATCTATCCCCTCTGTATACTTAAAAGTTAATTTGAATGATGTTAAAAAGTAAATCCATAGCCTAGAAAAATAAAGCACATTTTAACAGGTGGTCATAATATAGTAAGCCTGGAAGGAATTTTTAAGTGGTCTAAATGTTCTGTGTGGAGCATTACAATGATCTTTATCAATAACTTTATTTAAAACCATTTATTAAAATATATATGTTTAAATACATGTTGTGGCCTTTTTTTTGCAGTTTTTGCCCAGGGCTGGGTTTGAACCCTCCACCTCTGGCATATGGGGCTGGCGTCCTACCTCTTTGAACCACAGGCTCACAGAACCCATCACAAACGTGGTGGGGAAGGAAACTCCTTTGTCAGGAGAAAACGTGCATACAAGTTTGAAGTATTTTTTAAGACTACTTTTGCAATTCCGAGAGACATAATATACTAGTTTAAAAGAAACTATTTCATCATTTGTGATTGAATGAAATATGTGTCTGTTATTGCAATAGCAGCCTTGGCAGGATAGTTTCAAAAACTTTTAGCAAGCAAAATGCCCGTGCTATGTGGTGGTCAGCGTTACTGTCACTCCTTGATTGAGACTTGACTCTTAATGCCCAGGCATTTAATTTAACATTCAATTTCTGGCAAAGAGGGACAGAAAGAGTGATCTGACCTGCCGGGATCCAACCGACATGCAAAACTGCATTTTAATGAGGTGGTCTGCTTCAGTTCAAATTCTGCCTATAAATTCACCTAGAAACTTGCATGATCATTAACAAAACTCTCCAGTTTGCATTAGTATATTATTAAAATGTGTCTTAGATCATGCAAGATATGTGTTAAATGATAGGTCATCAGCCTGGTTTTGATTTTGGCTTTCACGTGAGTAGGTACTAAGTAGGGGAAGGTCCAAATTGAAGAGTGTCTATCTCAGGACAAGGACAAAATCACTCCATCTGAACAGAAAGATGTGGTGGTGTGTAGAAGCCATGTTTGTCCCAGTCATCCTTGGGCAAGGAGACTCCCTGGAGAATTACCCAAGCATTTAGCAAGTTTAGAAAATAGCTTCACCCTGCTTGGCACAAAACCTTTAGACTGAGTTAGAGTTGAGTCAACCTTTTAGGCCAATCATAGATTGGTAAGAATTAAAATCTGGCCCATTCCAGAATTGAGCAAGCTGGTTGTCAAGACTCACTGCCCTTGGGATCAGCAGAGGGAAGTGGTGGGAAGCCCCTGGGACGCGGGGCTGTGCAGGGGCCTTCACTGGCTGTGCTGTCAGCATACTGGTTTCTGTAGTTAAAATGCTCACCAGGAGGCTGACTCTGCCACTCCTTAGCTTATTACAGCCTCTCCAGGGTTCCTCTCATCTGTAAAAGAACTTGGGAGGGAGAAGTGGGAAGTGGGTTGCGGGACCCCCATACTTTTTGGGGTATCTACCTTTTATTATTTGACTGAAAATAATACCTGAGGCTTACCACTTTCTGAAACCACGCCATACATTGTGAAAAGTTTGCAATTGCCGATGAAACTGAGCTAGAACCTGGCAGATGACCAGAGTGGCCGTCCTACTCCTGAATCTTCGAGCATGGTACAAACCAACATTTTTCCTTGTGCTCTTTCCCAGAAGAAATGTAAGTTAGGAAGCACAAAACTGGAGGCCCTTGAGGTGAAGGCTGCATTAATTAGCCTGGACATACACAAGGCCCCGAGCTGACACTGTGTTGACCAGCGGGCACCAGCACTTCTGCGAATGTTTTAAAATGCCTTACCCCATTTCTAACCTCCACAACCACCCTGTAAAGTAAACATGATAATCCTTCCAGGGCTGCAGAGGCCAGTACTGAGATGGACAACAGTGAAGTGAGTTGCCCGCGGGCACCGTGCTGGTGAGCAGTCCCAGCACTCACTGCATCAGAGGGGTCCATGCTGTGCGTGAGGCCTGTCCCTGCGGGGCCTGGAAAGGGCTACCTGAGACTTCCTGCACATGCTGGTCATGTGCCCAAATCTCCTGCCTTACTCAGAACCAAGAAGGGAACAGTCCCTGTGTGGGGTTAAAAAATGGGCAGTTCATCAGTAACTACAGCAATAATCAGAACACACGTAAAGTATAATTTCTAGCCTTCATATAGTGTAAGCTACAACTCACTGCGAGAGCAAGGTCCCATAGTACCTTGAGTGAATATTCTTATTTATTAGATGCTGCATTTGTATCAATGTTATATATGTATGTTTTGGTGCTGAAAGCATCTTTAGAAATAAGAATCTACTCAATCTACCACACAATTTAATTATATTCTTAAAACCATAAATAATATTTATTTTATGGTAACTTGTGTACCATAAGCAAAGGCTCTCATTTCAGAATGAGTAAACAGATACCACCCCCGCCAAGTATTCTGCAGTCATTGAAAAGGATGGTTGAAGGGCAGACAGGAACGTGGGTCCATAGTTACTGTGAGTGAAATGAGCCCGATTTAAAACCTCATTCAGGGATGTGGAGCACCTAGAACCCTTGAGTATGGTGGGCGAAGTCTGGAAAGTGATTTGGCTTCATCTACCAAAGCTAAACCCGAGACTGCCGAGTGACTCAGGATCCGTCCACAGGCAGGAATCCAAAGACACAAGCACCCAGCCGCTAAAACACACGCAAGGAAGGTTGGTGCTGCTTGATTCAAGACAGGCAAAAACTGGAAACCTCCCGAGTCTCTATTAAGAATACAATAAGTAAGAAAATCCCAGCACGTGGTGGGATGTCTGCAGACACTTTACAGAAGAGTATTACACAGGCAGGAGGACGGGTGAGTTCCTGCTGCCCTCGGCAGTGGGTGCCCATCTCACACGCAGTAACAGGGGCAGAGGAGCCACAGTGTCATAAGTTCCAGAAGGAGTCTACTGGGGCGCGGGATGTATCCTGCATCTCAGTTTGCGTGAGGGTTACACGTTCGCGTCACGTGTGTAAAAACGCATTCCCTGTACACCTGACTTGTGCGTTTTAGCTACGTCAGACCTCGGAATAACATAAACAATATGCATGCTCACTGGGGGCACAACTGTGCAGGGGGACAGAGAGGACTGTGCCCTTCTTGGTTCTGAGAAAGGCAGGAGATCTGTGCACGTGACCAGCACTTGCACGTTACATGTTGGTTAATGAGAAGCGCTTAACCGCAGGTTCACTTGGCACTGCCAAGCCCAGCGTGATGCTACTGAGCCTCGCCGTGACTGACCTGGCGCTGCCACACGGGCCTCCAGCACCTTTATTAATATAAAGACATCAGCAGAGAAATAAATGACAGACAAGATGTTTGCATGGCCCAGAATTTCATTCTTCACGAAATTGAAATCTAATTATGGTGGTATTCAATCCCATTATTTTTTTCATCCATGCATAAGATTTATATCTGTCCTCCTCCCTGGGTCTGCTGAGACTTTTGGTACCTACACACCACTTTTTGAAAGCCAAGTTCTATTTCATGGGGATGCCTTTAGACCAATGACTTGCTTCCCTCCAGCAAAAATAAACAGAAGTAGATTCCGTGTTCAACCACTTATCTGGATCTCTGAGTCAGAGAGACTAAACAAGTGAGATGCTCCTTCGTGGATAAATACTTTTGGAAGGAGGGGAGGATTTCCCGACTAGTTGTATCAGCCAAAGAAGCACACTGTACGTAAAGACTTTGAAACAACGCGAACAATAGCAAGATGTGAAGTCAAACCACTTGTGGTGGTCATTTTTGCCACGTGAAAGCCAGTGACCAACCACATTACTCTACATGCTACGGTAACAGGCAGGGCTATCTCCCTAGTTCTAAATTGGAACCTGCAGTAAACTGTGTCTGGACCGTCTTTGTAAAGTGGCAATGTCAAAATAAAACCTAAATGAAGATGCAGGAAGTCTGTGGCTTACTTGTCTTTCCAAGGAAAGGTTAATTTTAGTTTCATGTCAAAAAGATCACCCTCTTCTCCCTTTTGTGTGGGTCAGTTTGTAGATGACCATGGGACAAGGTTCTGCTGACGGATTCAGGACTTGGGATCAGGTTAACTCAGCAGAGTTAGGAAGTTACCATCAAAATAGGGGCAGCCCTGAAAGGAGCATGAACGCTGAGAGATATTTACAGTTTATGCTTGGGTTCTGACAAGTGTGTGGTTTACAGTGAAAATGGTGAGTCAGTGTATATGGCCAAGGTCAGCTAGGGAATACTCAGGGCCAAAGTCAGTTAGGGAATGCTCAGGGCCGAGGTCAGCTAGGGAATGCTCAGGGATAAGCAGAGGGGAACTCAAAAGGTGCAGAACCCAGTGATGCACACCTAGTTTTGGCCAGTGATTCAGAAAGACAGAGACAAATATAGGGCCTCCAAATTGTGTGCAATCCAGGCTGGCTAAGTGGAAGATTTCTGTGATCTTCAAAGAAGAGTTTTGACTATTAACCATGGAAGAGAAGTTTTCCTGGATGTGAGTGAGTGAAGGAGGGCTACTGGGAATAGCTTCCCTGAGAAAGCAAGGCCGCCGTAGCAAACGTTGTGTGAATGATGATCATAATAAGGCAGGATTCTGGATTCCGCACAGAGTTCTATCCCTTCTCTGGAGGTTGAACTTGGCAGGGTAGATAGAATTCCTGAAAGAGGTGAGCTAACCTGGGTCATGGCTATGATCATTTACAGGAGTGATCTTCTGATTTATAGCCATCAGAGTTTTCCTACAAATAGTGGACCTTCCAGTTCTACTAAGACTCACAGATCCATTGGACTTGACATAGTTTAGCATAACTTGAGTTGGGGAGGGCCAGTCAGAGTTCACCGTTTATGCACACAGTAGCGAGGCTGCATTTGCAGAGAGGGAAAGTTTTAGTGGTAAACAATAACAGAGACTGTATAGCTGCTGGCTGGCACAGAATGAGCTACGAGAACCCCGCAGCCACTCAGGAGAATTCTCAGAATGACTAGCTCTTCTCTGTGGTGGAAACTACCTGGACTGATGAACCCTACTGTGCCTTTTCCCAGTATTAGAATGGTGTAGTAAGAACACTGTAAGTAGTGGCATCAACATTTGCCAGGCAGAGGAGAAAAGGGCTCCATTCACTGTTTTGTAAACTGGAAGGGAAGCCTTTTGGATAGTTCCTCATTGTTCTGACCTGTTACTGGTCAGCTCCTGGGAGCATAAAGCATGGTGCCCCCCCCACCCCACCCGGGCAGACTTCAGTCTGTGTGGAGGGAGGTGAGCTGGGAGAGGTCATCATTGATCTCAGTAACATGGAATTATCTGTCTCCTTTTACTTGCAGAAATCACAAGCCTATTAAGGTACCTAACGCTTTGGGCCTTAATTCTAACATTTTAAAATTGGCTGTAGAAGAATTTCTTGAGTGTGTCTCAGCTCCATGGCTAAGTCTGGACCCTAAAGCTCCTCTGAACATCACACGCTTCATGCTTCTCCAAGATAGTCCACCTTTTGGGGGTGAGTAAGAAACCCCTGTCTTTAACTTTTTAATGAACATCTTGAACTAATATCTCACAGAATCTCTCTGGGAAATACTGTCCTATTGCCAATTGCCATATTCCTCCCCTGCTGCTAATGTGAGGTACAGACAGAGAAACTGATGATAAAGAAGAAAGAAGAAATTTATGATAAAGAAGAAATTTTGTGATAAAAAAGAAAGGGGAAAGCAGAGAGAGAGGAAGAAGAGAACGGAGAGATAAAAGCAATGGTATAGGGCGGTGCCTGTGGCTTAAAGGAGTAGGGTGCTGGCCCCATATGCCGGAGGTGGTGGGTTCAAACCCAGCCCCGGCCAAAAACTGCAAAAACTGCAAAAAAAAAAAAACCAAAAAACAAAAAACCAACGGTATATTTGACACCTGTTTCTAGAGAGATAATTCAATATTCCTCTGTATGACATATTTATTCTATGCTTCAAACTAATTAGATAATTAAAATTTACCTTTATTTACCTTTATTTATAGCTTTGGCCTTGAGCTAACACATATTTTCAATAAAAATTACAAATTGTTACTAGCAGAAAATATTAAAAATGCAATTTTAAAAATAAAAATTGAAAAGTGTGTGCTACCAAATCTCTTGTAATTTAGCTACTCCAATCATAACATTGTGTGTCAAGTGCTGTAAACTATGGATGGGTCTGAACTATCCCAAATATATTTCAAGAGCATCAGATGTTTGGGTGTGACTGATGCTTCCAAACTTACTCCAAGTAGGAATCATAGACTCATAGGTCTTGAGATCAAAAACAAGCCAGAGAGATATGTAGGATAAACCTCCATATGTAGGCAGATGGGATGTGATTATCACAATTTAAGGGATTGAGAAAATTAAGATTCACAAGATATAAATGTTTTACTAACGATTTCATTAATGTTAAGTAGTAGGCTTAGAATAGGAATCCAGATCTTTTGCTTCCTATTACCCTTTAAAAAATTAAAACCCAGCTAAAAGATAAAATGACAGCATTCATAAATTAATGACCCTGTAAATGCACATATGCAAAATACAAAACCACACACCATTTCCATCCATTCACTGTAGCTATAGGTTACAACATAAAGTGCTGTTCAGTTTGTTATTTATCATGGTTTCTTAGCGTTCCTTTTACAGTAAGTCTCTTCCAACTCAAACTCTCCTTTTTACTTTTTTTATTATATTTTATAAATACGTTTTATTATGCTTATTTAAAATATACAATATGATATTAAAAGATATATACATAGTAAAACAGACACAGAGGTGGAACCATTAGCATAGCCATCACCTAACATAGTAGCCCATTATCCCCACTGCGGCAAGAGCAGCTACAATCTACTCATTTAGCAGAAATCCTGAACGCAGGGCAGTTGTGTTAGGATGTCCCATGTCGTACAGCAGTTAGACGCCTTCCTCCTATACACTTTATTCTCTGTGTTCTGTGACCCAGTTCACCTCATTCCCTCCCCTCCACACGGTTCTGACTACTAAGTGGTCTAGATCTTTCCCATTTAACAGAAATATTGAAAAACAAAAGTCTTCATTATCCGAAGGCTTAGCATTTTAGTGGTCCAGAAGATAATAGGCCAAAGTTTAGTTTTCAAGCTAAACACCAGGAAGGGGCCATCTCATAATCTCTGGGATCACTTGTGGCATACATAGCTGCCTTCCAAATAATCACTTTCAAATGTAAGGACTCACAATTTGTGGTTTCAAGTAGCAGCTGTGAAATTAAATGAATTGGACAGTGACTGGTAGCAAGTGGATTTTTCTAGATAACCAAGCACCCTAAAGCTCAGTGATTTAACACAGTAAGTACGTATTGCTATTCACAAGTCTGTGTGGCAGACTGGCCACCTAATGGACACTGGCAGGTCCAGAAGGACCTAACCTGAATGTCGCCCGGCTACTGGTCACTCTCAGGAGGCAGCCTGGGCTCGCTCAGATGGCAGTGACAGAGATCTGAAAAAATAGATTTGGGCAAGGCTTGAGAACTGGCATACCACCAGGTCTGCTTTCCTTATTTGGTAAAAGCAAGTCACAGGACAGCTCCAATCCAGAGGAAGAGGAAGAGATGGGCCCTCTTGCAAGATAAGTGTCCAAGTCCTGCTATTCAGGGAAATGATGCAGAGAACTGGGACTATCTGCGGACCTACAGCATGACCCGTCTCTAGATCAGGGCTGTTCAGCTCCATTTTATGGAGTTTCTTACCTCACTTGTGCTTTCATTGGCTGTGGCTGAGACCTTGTTTCACAAGGCACCATACTGCATGCCGAGGAGAAGAGAACAGCCCTGCCGGCAGGGGCATGTTAGTATTTGCATACATTTAACTATAATAATAATTTTACTTGAAATAAAGAAGTTAACTATATTTTCATTGGTTAATTAAACTTTTCAGGTTTAAAACTGAGCCTTTCTCTCTCTCTTTTGATGGCCTTCAATGTGGGAGGCATTTTTGGGAAAGTCCTTTTGAGTCTGGTCCCTCGCTTCCTAGCTGAGTGACTTGACCTCTGAATTCCACAGTCCTCATCTGTACGAGGGCTATGATAGTTCCCACCTCACAGCTAATGTCAGTGTGGAGTGTAATAATCCTCAGCTCCAAGCTGGGCTCATTTGTGGCAATGTTCAATGAATGATGGCGGCAGGAATTACACCTTCACCACTCACCGCACCTGCACACGCAAGTGGCCAGGCTGGGAATAGGTGTTTTTAACAGGACGCCACGTCAACAGAGTTAAGTGCAAAGCATGAGGCTGACAAAAGCAACAACAACAAAAGCAACTAAGTGGCCTTTAGTTGAAAAGCACATCCTCTTCAATTAGAAAATTACGTTTGAAAAAAGGCAAACAATATTAACCAGAAGTACTACATTTCCTTCCTTGTGGGTTTCCCCCCCCACAGAGCCAGGGTCACCAAGAGCCAGAGTGGGACATTCTGCTCTGCTTTCTCAAGGCAGCGCGGTGCTATTTACTCTGGCAGAACTGCCACTGTGCTCAGATGACAGGCACAGAGCATAACAGGCACAGACTCGGTTAACTCGACTGAGCAGGACAGTTATCAGGGGGTTGAAAAGAGGCCAGATGCATTTCTCCAGTTAGAAATGAAACAAAGAGACCGGGAAGGGTTGGTGGTGCCATGAATTTCACCCTTTGTATAAAATATAGGCGCTTTAGCCCCCGCACTCCCGGCTCAAGTAACAGCTAGAGGGAGAAAGCTCTAAGGCTTTGTTACCCTCCGAATCCCTGCTGCTCTTATATAACTTATTGACACTATTTGACTCTCAAGTAGTATTTACAAATAACATAATGGTCATTAACAAAAAGAAAAAAAAACAACGAATGTTTGACAATAAAAATGTCCTGTACTCACAGGGCTGATAAACCTGTCTCCCCACATCCTTCAGGCAAAAGTACAAAACTCCATTTGTTGGATAAGCTGCATCATTCTTGAAGCAATTTATCACAAATACCATGGCTAATATTTAAATTTTATCACAATTTTGTTCAGTGTGTGATAATTTTCATAATAAGATTGGTAACTTTTAAACATTATTTTAATTTATTATGTAGTAATTTAAAAGTTATTTTTAAGTAGTAGAATGTGCATGATGGCTTAGTAAACACCTTTTATTTCTCCAGATTCTTCTGTTTGAGAATAAAAAAGATCTCACCGAATAATAAAGAAATACAAATGCACAATTACAGAGAAAAATTTTTAGCTCTTTAGGAAATCATTATACATATGGGTGTTTTGGTAAGGAAATGGAGCAGAAGGGAAATTATTTAGAAAGCAGGTTTTGTCTCAGATATTTGCTAAATTGTGTAGTTTGGGTTGTCATGGTAATAAGCATCATGATTTTAAATAAGTCTACACAGAAATAGAAGTCACTTATACTATATTCATAAGAATTGAAGAAATCTCATTATTTAATGGAAAAAATGCTCAGTTTGGACAAAGGAAGAAAAAACACGATGGCTGAATTTATTTTTCTGACAAACTGCTTATTATTTTATCTCCAAAACAACATAAAAGCAAAATATTTAGAACTAAACAACAAAAAATAAAACTTCTAGATTACATGAAAAATTCTTAGGAAATAATTTATAGACTAAGGGAAAAAAATCCTTGAGAAGTATGAAACAAACATTCAACTCAGGAATTTATGGAAAAACAAAAGCACAAAATGCAAAGAAAAGAGAAATAAAGAAATAATAAAACAAAAGCAATTAATAAAGCAAAATAATATTACCATGAGAATTGACAACAAAACCAGAAAATTGATTTTTGAAAATAAATAATTCCTGTCGGCACATTTTATCAATGATAGATATGGGGAAAAGCTGTCAAATTACAATTAAATAGAAATTGAAAGATTATAAAATAAAGCTATAATTTAGTTGGCAAATAAATTTAAAATATTAAAGTAAAAAATACTCTAGAAAATATATGTGATCACAAAAAAAAAAAAAATTATGTGACTAAGCCTGCAAACTTTAACATAGTAAGTATGTGGAAGTTTAACGGCCCTACAATTGCTCAGAAGATTTTCTGGAGGTTTTGCTAAACGTTAGAGAAATATGTGATCTACATTCAGTAACACTGTTTTAGAGAGAAGAAAAACAGAAAGCTGCCCAATTTATTCCTTCCTATACATTTGATAGCAAAAGGTTCTATTAGATGACAGAATAGCTCCTCTCACTGATGAAAATAAATGGAAACATCCTAAATGAGGGCTCGGAAACCGAACCTAGTGCACGATGATAAAGTAGGATTTATACCCTAAATGAAGAGCAATTCAACAGAAGATGCATCAATGCAGTTTTCCCCACAAGCTAAGAAAAAAGAGAATTGCTGTGATTTTCTTTATAGACAATGAAAAATACCAGACAAAATTTTCATCCATGCATGATTGAAAAACACTTAGCAAAGCTTATCTACTGGACCGCTAAGTCAGAATATTGTTTAGCAGTAATGTTTTGAGAAAAAGACCCTAAAGCCCATTATCATCACAAATTTTAAATATTATACTGGCAGTGCTAGCCAATGCAATAAAATATGAAGAAGAAATAAGAAACACAAGAGAAAAGGAAAAAAGGGAATTGTGACATTTATATAGAAAGTATTAAGGCATTCTACAGGAAAGTTATCACAAGTAATAAGAAAATACAGCAGGACTTCTAAATATAAGATCAGGGCACTAATAAACAAATTAAATATAATAGAAAAAAGAGTTCATCATAGCAATATAAAGTATAAATACCCAGAAACAGAAATGACATAAAGGTGTGCAAGAAGTGATGGGGAAAGTCACAAACATTATTGAAGGAATGAAAGGATACACGAGAAATGTTTAAATACAGATCACGTTTGTGTATGGAAAAAATAAATGGCCTACAGGGAAGCATTTTCCCTACATTAATCTATAAATGAACTTCTAGTTAACATCCCAGAAAAACATTCATTGGATAGAGTCAAAGTGGTTATAAAACTCATATGCAAAAATGAAGATCTAAGGATAGCCAACACCAATAAGAAAATAAGAAGTTATTGTGAGAACTAAGTAATTAAAACAATGTATTGTTGACACAGTTTTAGTCACGGATTAAAAATCAAGATGGGGGATAAGAAACATTACGATAAATAGGGTGGAGATCATTGAATATTCAGCTAAAAATATAAAATTATATCAACTCTTCACATACACAATATTCCTGATGTGTTAAAAATTGAAAGGTTTTAGAAAAAAAGGTAAGATGACTTTGGAGCAGGAGAAGAATATGTATGACAAGGCCAGGAAATCAGGCCGCTGTGTGTAACTGCATCAGGCCTCTGAGCGGGCGGCCAGGGTGCTGGCAGAACCTGCCTTGTTTGTAATCAGGAAAATGCAAAGTAATGCTCTCCTTGCAGTTTTGCCATGGAATATATGCCTCAGGGAAAATTCTAAACGTGTATCTCGGGAGACATGTACGAGGATACAACACTATTTGTAACTGAGGAAGAAATGAAAAAAAGAGATGTAAGCGGCCATCAGCAGAGAGGTAGACGAGAATAGCGTGGTTTCCTGAATCGCCCAAACTCTGCTGATGAGAAGAAGGAATTAGTTCTTGGTGCATCAATATAGTTAGATTTCAAAGACCACATGGAGTCAGACAGGGAACTGCAGAATAGAAATATACTGTAGTTATAAATTAACGCTCTATAATTATGATGTCTTGCAAAGTTATATGTTTATTACAAAAAATAGGTAGACAAATAAGAAATAAATTTTGGAAGCTTTGCCCAGAATCGATTATATTGCTGCCTAGGGGGGAGGGCCGGGGAGGGGTGGATCTGTGCAGGAAAACAGCAGGCATCCCAACGTGTAGTTGTGGTGGCTTTTTTAGTTGTAAAATGTTAATAGTGTTGATTCCAGGTATTAGGTACATTCTTTTTTAGTCTTCTTGTTTACTGATTTTTTTTTTCTGAAAATAGGCAACATATAATGAAGAATATTAGGATGTACTAAATGGAAAAAGGAAAAACTGGATCCGTCTGTTTTCATTTACTGACAAACACACAGCAGGTATTCATTATTCTTAAGAGGCATCTGCAAATTAATGTTGTAAACCATTTATAATAACTAGTTTGATGTAAGCATTCCAAATTGTATATAAAATCAGTACATTGTGCCCCATAAATGCATTAATATACACAGTTATGATCTAATAAAAATTAAGAGAAAAAAATAAAATGATAAAAAAAAAGAATTAAGTGGCCTCATTGTGATTACGAAGATAACATACTCACAATGTATTTTTTTGCCAACACTTTCTTATTAATGAATGGAGTGTCCACATTTTTGGATTCTAATCTTTCTTGCAGGTCCCTGTTTGATTTGTACCTCCCATTAGAGAGCATAAATCTTCACACTCATTTCAATAAAGTGCTATAAGGAAAAAGCTGAAACTAATAAGTAAAAACGTTTGGTTTTAATCAGTTCAGTTACACACACATGCAATTCCTGCTTCAGAAGTAAATTTCACTTTGTTCCTCATTTTCGTGTTTGATAAATGAGAATAGATTATACCTCCTGTCCTTTACTGAACATTTAACCACAATTTATATAATACAGATTGAATTAGAGAGAGAGATGAGATTTCACTTAGCATTTTCAACTGATATGAACTATATCATATGATGAGATGTCTTCTTGGAAAAATTAATCTTCAATTTTATTATCAAAATAACAGCAAAAAAATGAAATTTATAGATGGTTTCTTCTTCTACTTTTCTATCACCTACCCTACCATTTAGATTATTTCGTAACTTATTTCAGGCTCTGAAAATTGAGGAGCATTGCCAATTCTCTCTCACCGTGATTCCTGGGATTTTAAGGAGAGATGTATGTGGTTTGGCAAAAATACTTAAAGAAATTTTAATCTTCCTCTGCTTTGCAATGACCACTGAGCCCCAACCCACCCTACCGAGAATTACTATAGATCATCTATCAGTCAGGTGATAGTCCCAAGGCATTAACTTAAACTCCAAGTCGGGTGACGCTCACACAAGCTCCATCTCACATGGAGGCGAGGCACATGTGTTCTGAAAAATCATGTTGCTTCTTTTCATTAAAGTTTTCCCAACCACCCGCCTACAGGAGTGTGCACTGTCCACTTTAACTCTTCCCACTGCGGGGAATAATAGCAAGCCGTCTAAAGTGAGGCAGAAGCGCAGCAGCAGAAACTGTTTATGTTCTCTGAAGTGGTGCAAGTCCCAGTCAGGACACTCTCAGGCACCTGGGGTGCTGCAGGGGAAGAGATGAATCTTCAGACTTGTAACTTACGGTGCTCACCTGCCCTAGTTGACCTCAATTCCTTGCAAAAAATAAATTATACTCTTTTATAACATTTGTATTGCTATTATGGCTATGTTCTAGTCCTGTTAAAATGCCACAAGTTGAGTTGAATTTGTTTTTTTTGGGGGGGGAGGAGGGAGGTTAGAGACAGGGTCTCACTTTGTCACCCTCCATAGAGGGCTGCAGCATCACAGCTCACAGCAACCTCCAGTTCTTGGACTTAGGCAATTCTCTTGCCTCAGTGTCCTGAGTAGCTGGGACCACAGGTGCCTGCCACAAAGCCCAGCTATTTTTTGTTGCAGTTTGGCCGGGGCTGGGTTCGAACCCACCATTCTCCGTATATATGGGGCCAGTGCCCTAGTCACTGAGCCACGGGCACTGCCCACCACAAATTGAATTTGATATTTAAAAATAACTTCTTGGTTACATAATTTTGAACAAAATAATCGGACACATGCAGAGGCCTCAAACAAACACATCCTGATTTGAATTTCAGGGCAATGCCTCTTGTAAGAGTGGGGGAAGTGGGTGGCCCTGAGGCCACGATGGAGGCCTTTTTGACAAGAAATAGCATCCCAAACCTAAAGCTTGTTCATAAATCTCCAACTGCAATTGTGCTTAGTAGGCAGAACATGAGTTTCACAGTAAGGATGGATAATCTTTGCTAAAGAAGTAATGGCAAATTCCTCTACATAGAAAGCAAATAAATTAATAAACCTATGAGATGAAATTGGAAAACTGACCTAAGATTCTATATAACATCTTTACCCATGATTTCTGCAAATAGCTTAGGTATAAAATGTAATCCAAAGGATATTTTAATAGAGTGCCTGCAATGCAGCAGAAAGCTGTTCCTTCCTTAGCATTTTATAAGCTAAGTTCCTGATTACTGTCTCTACTGAGATCAGATCCTTAAAGAAGCACTCAGTTATAAATGAAAATTCTAATTTACTAAAACAATCTTACAAAATAGAACAACATGCTTAGTGTCACTTTACTGTTTCAAAAATTATATCATTCATCTCTCTGGCGGTATCTCTGTGTATGTTTTTAAAATCATAAATTTGTTGCAAAATATAAAAAGAGAATTCCTTAATTAAAAAGAAAACAAAATCATTACAAAAAAGATTAAGACTTAAAAATCTTCAGCAACTACTAGAAGACAATGAACAACATTGAAAATGTCAATCCAGCATGTATTAATTTCTTTAATCAACATATTAAGAAATTATTAACAGTTGAAGACTATTAATTTTGGAGGGGAAGATCAGCTCATCTTCAGAAGTTATAAGGAAAACTCTGTGTTCCCAACTTAGACTTTAGCCTGAAAAAGTTAGAGATACACTGTAATACTTCATAAATATAGTAAATTCTACCTGATTACATCAATGAGAGAAAAATGGAAATCTTAGGAAATCAATAGCAACATATTCTCTTGTATTTAAAAACCTTGGAAATCCAAACACACATGCATACATACATACCACTGCATGCTCAAAACTAAACCAATAATACAAACTGAAGCCTTACTAGAAAAAACCAAGCTGTAAGATTAGGACATAAAAACTAACACCAACTTAACTTCATCTACTTAGCCCAGTTAATTCACCTCAGCTTCAGAGCATCCGGGTAAACACCTGCCCCTGTGCTCCTTGGTGACACCGCCTGTACCCGAAACGCCGGTGGGAGTTTATTTTTACAACCAGTCTGCAGAATTCTTCAAGTCTGTAATTATTTTTTCTCCATATGAAATATTTGTTCCCTCTAATTCAAAAAGGATGGCAAATCTCACCTATTGAAGAAGTAGAATTTTCTTAGGAATATCGGATTGCTTGTTACAATCTCTTTAGCACTGATTCTTTGTATTTCTTTAGACACTGACAATCTCTTAAGTGTTATAAGATGCTGGCGATGAATGTAACCATCCAATACATTTTATCACCTTCAGTTTACATCCTATTGAATTCATTCTTATTCTTGTTCTTTTTTTTTTTTTTTATCATTTCAGAGTTGAGTCATCAGTTTTCAGACACAGGAAGCCGTGTTGTACTGCTAACATTGCCAATTCTTACAAATTACCTCAATGAGACGGCTGTTGAACACATGGGCCTTTTGGTAAGTGCATGAAAATCTTTCTGGACACCTAGGAAAAAATGTACTAACTTAAAATCATTTTCCTTATAATTAAGGTATGTAAATTTAGAAACAAAGTGATATGTAAAATGTATCCCACTGATGATTTAGGGATTAAATCACCAAATTGATATGTATGTTAAACAAATAATAACTTTAAGAGAAAATAAAGTCAATCTCTAGAAATATTCCTTCTTTCTCATTGGTATAGTATCCGCTGTTATTTAAATCCATACTACCAGGTAGCAGAGAGGAGTTGTAATAGTTTATGAAATTTCACAAGTACAATGTTTTTCAAATATTTGTTGACTTTTTTTCAATAGCCTACTTTTCTTTCTCCAGAGTCAATTCCAGCTTGTGGAACAAAGAACAGAGATTCTAGACAGTTACTGGGATGGTGATTTCACTCCCATGAAATACACTATCACCTTCAGATTTAGAGCCAAAGCCCTAATTCCTCTTTAATCTCCTCTCCCACCTGCCCCAGATGCTCTACTGGGTCTCTGCCCCTGAGTGCCCCTGCCCCTTCTCTGCCCTGCCTCCCCCACTGTAAAACTCTACTTCCTTAGAGTATGTAGTCACCATCATTCTACCTGATATTTAACTCAAGAAACTGCTACTGGCTGGGGAACAGCACTCACTCTAACCCACGTGGACCTTGTTTTTGCAGTAATCAAAGACCACAGACTGTGCCCTGGACCCTAGTCAGGTCTGCTGCAAACACATCATTCCTGTGTCACAAGAGAAGGAGAGAGGAGAGTGTTGAAACTGATCACCAAGTCCATTATCACTGCTTAGCACAAAACAAACCCAACAAAACGTCTGAAAAAGAAAGGAAGACTCCTACATGTCCTAGTAGCATTATGGAAATAGTGGTATTTCTATTTTTAAAGATCAAAGTATTTCCTTTATCTGTCATTTTCTAAAACAAACAAGGTAACTGGGTGAAATTTAAAAGAAAGAAGCTGGATGATTGGATTTCCGATCTCTGAGCCATTTGCATTTTTTTTTATAATTTTCCCCTTCCCCACAAATAAACTAATATAAACTAAGATGCCTTCTTATGAGCCACTGTCATCACTGTTATTATTGTAACAATCATTCCCCTTGTGCTAGATACTGAGATAACAACTTTATGAATGGCACCATCTCAATTAACTTTCACATAACCCAGAAAAACAAACACATTTTTGCAAGTGGGTGTCAAAGGAATAGACTTGGATAAATGACTGACTCCTGTAAACGAAATGCAATTAATCATAATGTTTTCAAATGTTTACATTTTGGTCAACTAAAATAACCTAAGAATGTAACATAACATAAGAACACTTAAACTGAAGGCTCAATGAGAAACAAAATAAAATCTCCACATGTAGGCTTAAAGCTCAATTTATTTACTATATTAGCATTCTAAATAGTGCTATCTAAAAATGTAGATTTCAGGTCACTCAGGCATGAGTGAGTGAATGAATGAATGAATGAAAGCACACCTCCAGTGTGCATTCCGTAGGGTCACTGGGTTGTCTCTCAAACCCCTTTTATTCCTAACTTCAATCTACCTGTTCTTATGATATTTCTTAACAATAAAAAGGAAAATGTTCCCTGGATTATATTTCTCAGATATGTATATACACACACATACATGTACATGTGCATTTATATATGTAATTACATACATGTCTGTACATGTAATATGTGTGTGTGTGTGTATACAGGGCAGACATAAAATAATTGCACATGAACTTCATGGCTACCTCGCGTGTGTGTGTGTGTGTGTGCGTGTATAACATGTTCTTCAAAACGGATGATGAAAATGAGTTGAAATAAGTTATAGGTTTTGGCGACTAAAGATATTTGGAGAATGCTTCTAAATTTCCTATAACCCTGTACCTATAAGCTTCATAATATTTGCTTTCCAAACTCTCACTGAGACTTCGATTTAGGAAAAACAGTAACTTTAACATTGTTAACTCAATCTTGGGGGTTTAAGCGTTGCATTATGAAACAGGTATAATTTTAGAAGCTGCAGAACATACTTATCTTTTTTCAAGGCTTAGGTTGTTACTTACACTTTCTTATCTCTAGTAATGTATCTCAGTTCAGAATCACATGCTGGTAACTTTATGAAAATTACTTACAGTTTAGAGCACAGTCTTTGTTCAACAGAGGGTGAAAAGTTGCAGCATGTTGTAAAAGTAACAGAAGAGTCATGGAAAATGAGCAAGTGTGATCCCACCACTGCTCCAAGCCCTGTCCCACTCCTACTGCCGTCTCCACCTCAGCACAGAGAAGTCCTGTCTGAGGGGCACACCTGGCCAGGCGGGGACTCAAACCATTAGCCCCATGTGCCCAGGGCTAATGCGCTGGAGAGCTGGGAGCAGTCAGATGGCAGAGTGCATTTCCCATGTACTGGGGTTTGCAGAAAGGGGGCCCAGCCACAGGAATTTTTGAGAAACCAGAGGGAAAGAGCCAGGAATAACTGTCTCTCCATGTGTCAGCTGAGAGCCCAGGAGTTCCTTCCCTCCTTGTTCCTGAGTCTGTGCAGCTCCACTCCAGGGGCAGCCATCCCCCTCATGCCTTCCCAGGGGACTGTTGGCTGCCACGCACAGGCCCCAGCTGTGGGAATGGGGAGAGAGCTCTCAGCTATGGACATGTTTAATTTCTATAAAAATGCTGATGTTTGGGGATTAAAGCATTCATAGGACTGTGATATAGAACTGAACAGAAAAGTTTTGGCACCTGTTTAAGTTTTCTCTCAGAGTCAGGGAAACATGAACCTCATTAAAAAACTTTAGAGGGAGGTGGACATAAGATGTACTTTTATCACACTGAAAATTATACTAGTTCAATAGTTACACCAAAATAATAACCACAGACACTCAGCCAACTGTTGCAGCTGAATCCAACAACCACCCTAGACTTCTGGTCCACCCCCACAGAGATGGGGCTGAGGCCTGGGCCTGAACCCGAGCCTGAGCCCCTCCTCTTCCTCGACCCCAGCATCGGGGTCAAAGGCAGAGGGGGATGGTTATACCAAAATACATTATGAGGCAACTACAGGTTTGGAAAGCTGCGAGCAACTCTGTCATGTTGACACCGAAATAAAAACTCCTACTTCTTGTAGTCACCCTGATGTCTGGGTGCTGTCCTTTCAGATCAAGGCTGAGTCTATGTGTCTCTCTGGCAACCTTATTCAGAGGTCTGAGGGTTTTATCAAGTAAAACAACAAACACTTAATAGTGCAGCTTTCCATTTTGAATATTATATTATAAACAGACAAAAAAAATCACAAAATGGAAAGGGATTTCTTCAAATAATGAGGCAAAATAACCATGAAAGAAAAGAAGTGTTAAGAAAAATCCACACGGAATCCTCTCTGTCTTGAAAGGCCTGTTTATAAAATGATGCTCTAGGGCAGTGCCTGTGGCTCAAAGGAGTAGGGAGCCGGACTCATATACCAGAGGCAGTGGGTTCAAACCCAGCCGCGGCTAAAAACTGCGAAAAAAAAAAAAAAAAGATGATGCTCTAACCAGGCACCCTCAAACTACAGCCTGCCGGCCACATGCAGCCCGCCTAGGACATTTATCTGGCCCGCCGGGTATTTTTGCCACTGCTGCCTGTCCTGCTTAGCAGCCGACTCATCCTGGAGTCTGGCTGTATCCCTGCAGTCCGGCCCTCCAACGGTCTGAGGGACAGTGAACTGGCCCCCTGTTTAAAAAGTTTAAGGACCCTTACTCTAAACCACAGTGGCTAAACCCTACACAGAGGCCTCTTCTGAGCTAGAGAGATAAAGGGCTAACAATCCTGGAGCTCTTCAGGTGAGTCACCTCTGCTGTAACCAGGCAGAGAGGGCATTGAGTGCACTGGGGAAACCACTTGATGCTGCTATTTCCATACTGCACATGTAACCAGGGTAGACAGACCCTGTAACCATCACAGTGATTCTTAAAAAGAGTGAGGGAAGGTGGCTGGTGCTTGATTGACTGTTCCCAAGGGAAGAGACTAAAAAAATACCTTTGGATTCATGGGGAGACTGGCCAGTGAGGAGAATGGACACAGTGTGTCCTCCATACTGTGGTGGCCAATTTTGTACATGTGAAGTCATAGGAATCTACACGTGGGATTTCTGACTGGCTTCAGCAAGGACTTTGTTTACAGCTACAGTGGTCACTGGGTGTCAGCTGACAATTCTCAGTGTTGTTGAGGCCAAACAACACTGAAAAGGCCAGATCAGACTTACTGATTAGTTTCCCTTTAGAAATTATTTGACGCCATTTAAAATCATATTCTAATGTTGACTATTAACAACTTGATGTGGACTATTGGCAGTTATGAATAAATAAGAGGCTCTTCCATGTACCTAGTGGCCAGAGAGGTTCAGCTCTCTGCTCTCAAAAACACTAGGAAGAAGAGGCTGAAATCACTCAGAACAGGAGTCTCCAAGCTTGTACACCTTCTGGCTTAGATGGGCCCTCTCTCTGCCACATTAGCAACTCCAAATTAACACACCGCTGATGATCACAAGTTACCCGGTAACAAGGATAGTTTTCTCCATAAAACTGCCCATCCACAATATGATAACAGGGCAGCTGTTCCCTGATTCATTTCGCCCAGTCTCAATTCCCGCTTGTCCCAAAGTCAGCCTTTTTTATTTTCTCCCCACCTGATGTCTCAGCTGCTTATAACGTAGAATCATTAGCACCTCTGACATCTTAACATCCACCCTTGTTCCGAGGAAACACTTATTCACAGATGTGAAGAGGAAGCTGGTGAGCTGTGCCCTTGGCCTCTGGAAGAGTGACCCAGCACACTGGTATCCACAAGGAAGCCTGGACAAGGGGCCTGGGGCTGTCTCCCAGGCTCCTATGCCTCCTCAGAGCTAACTGGGGCGGGAGGCAGGTCAGCCTAGTCTGGCCTGTGGTGTCAGAGCAGCGTGCTGCTGTGTGAGCTGGACCCTCTGCTGCCCTCCGCCTCCCTCACCAGATGCCTACTCTGGCCCCTGTAAACCTTACCTCACTGTCTTATTTCTTAATAGATTAAGAATCAGAGATGAAAATGGCTGTGGATAGGTAACCCCCTCCAGACTGTGCCAGCCAGCGCAACACACATGTGATCACAGGAGTGTCTGCAGAGGCTGGAGAGTAACAGCGACAAAGTGGAGGTGCAGACAGGGGAAGGGAACCCGCAGAGAGCGCCACCGTCAGAGGGGCCGTGTGTCAGCGGGGGAGGGGGGATGGAGGCCGGCACCTGTGCTTGCCTTATGACAGAGTGCCAGAATGAACTGGATGGCGACGGCATTCTCATGCAGAGTTAAAGGATGATATACAGTATCGTCCATTTCTTAAGTCATAAAACCATAGTTTACAAAAAGAAATGCATCTGGTTAAAATACTAAGCCTTGTTTTTTAAATGAGTTTTCTAGAAAGAGTGAGCGAGCACTGGAAGCAGAAGTGAGGAAGCAGGCTGTGCCCACCCTTGTGGGTTGTGTTTCACGTTTCCTTAGAGCCCTTGTTTCAAGAATAAATGTGTCGTTTTAGCTATTTAACAGTTTTCCTCTCAAGGTGATTTATATGCCCACATTTCATTAACCACAAACTTCTAAGCACACAGAAGACGTTAGAGTTCTTTGTTATTATTCTGATTCTCATTCTTTTTTACCTGTTTGGATCAAAGCATTTTCAACTTTGCCTACCTAATTATAAGTAAAGTTTTAGTGTGTTTCAATTTTTGAGGCTCCCTGACCACTAAATGTGGCCTCTGTGGTCCCCAGTCCACAGGGTCCAGGCCAGACAGCTGCACAGAAGTCACAATCATAGCAGGTGGCACTGGGGACACACCCACACACTAATCTTAAAGATGTGCTTTTGCCTAGGTCAACACAGCACACGCTTCTGTCCATCTTCATTAACTAATCATCACTGTCACCTGCATGAAACCCCAGAGTTTTCATTTAGAGGTAAATGGTTTTGGATCTAGGTAGAGAAAATACAATTACTTTAAATGTATTATGCTATTGATATTGTACATATTTTATTGTAATTCAGGAAATGAATCCATCATTTTAAGAATAGATATTTTATCTAGCTCAGTTTCAGTTGCTTTCTCTTTATAACTTGTTAGATAAATTCTTTATTATGTTAATTCCCTCTGGTAAAATTTACAAAAACGTGTCTATTCAGCGGTTCTCAACCTTCCTAATGCTATGGCCCTTTAATGTAGTTCCTGTGGGTCACGACCCACAGGTTGAGAACCATTGGTCTATGTGCTCTCCAATTTTAACACAAGGGTATTTATTTCTATAATCTTTTTTGACATGACTACAAAATTTCCAAAGAAAAATTAAAGATTGGTAAACAACAGAAGACTTTTCTAAAGTTATGTAAATGTTTGAGACTTCTCTGTGACTTAGGAACTAGGTCTATAAATCTGCAAACTTTAAGTAATGTGAAAAAATCTCAATGAGTTATAATATAAACTTCCTCTGTGTTTTTTGGGGGCTTTAAATTAAGATTTCAGTGACCCATAGCAGAAACAGAGAAGCAATCGTGGGAGTTACGACTCAAATGAGAGTATTGTCTTTTAGAAGTTAAATTCCTAATACATTCACTTTCCCGTGAGTCCCTGTTATCATTCATTTGCTTCATAAAGACGATTTTAGAGATAAGACCACCCTGGTAAAGGTGCATGCTGACACAGTGGGGCAGTCTTCCCAGTGAGAGGGAAGTGTGTGTTCTCTGGGGTTCAGGTCAACAATTTTTCTGTGTATGTGTATATGTAGTCCAAAATTTAGATCATACTTATTATATAAGTATTTCTAATTATATAAATTTAAGGCAATGTAAGATTTAAGTGTCAAATAAAAATTTTCTAGAAGTTTCTACAGATTGCTGAATTTATATATTAATTTTTTCAATGTCATCTTCAGCAGAGCTACCAATAGTTTTACATATAGTTACTTTGGGAGACTTAGCATACTAGTATCATTCTCTAAATAATCTTCATACTTAAAAATCACAAAATACCTGATAACAAGGAATAATGGCAAAATCAAGAGTCCTTACCATCCTAAGTACTGATGCATCTCTTCTGAATATCAAGATCTATGAATATAGATCATATATCAATCTATACATCATATTAATATATATTAACATATATCTTATAGAGTATATGTTAACATATTAATTTATTGTATTTATATAATCTAAATATAGACTATAGATTAAATAGTATATATATTTGAGGGGCCACAGCCACCTTCAAATCACAGATTTTATATTGAATATGCTGACCAGTGGTCAGTGGGATTTTATATGTGTACACTTTAATGAAAATGTTAGTATCATTTGTCTCTGAAATCTTCTGACATGTCCACATTTATCTGAGAACTTCCTCATATGTGCGTACGCCTCCAAGAGATTCTACAGGTACCAATTTCAGGGATTTAGTGAGAATGTCTGTACAGACAACAAAAAATTCTCAGATGTTTTTCACAAACAAGGGTACACGTGAAGACTCCTGGATGCAATTTTGCTTTCAATAGTTGCTTGGGGTACTTATTAGAAATGAGAAAAGTAACAATTTTCCACTGATACCATGTCATGGACATCTACGACTTTCATATGATTAAGTAGGTACCTCAAAAACTTACTGTTTAAGATGATTTGGAGGATGAGCCAAATGATTGCCATAGAGTCCCTTTGTCTAATAATCCACAAAACAAGTGAAGACAGGGGAGGAAGAATTACTGATGTAAGCCCATCAGGGTCTGCGCTGGGAGACGTGAGCCACTCAACACACTCAGTGCTTCTGGCCTCCTCAGATGGCCTTATGTCTGGATTTATAACACTTTATACTTGTTGGTGCATGACAGGCTGTGTCTACCTTCAGTCCAGAGACACAAGATGGCATTTCCATCTCTACACCTGACAGACGATTTCATTAGTTCAACAGCCTGGTGGGGGGTGTCTAGGGAGGGACTTAACTCCCAAATGCATAATCAGTGAGACCATTCAGATAAAACTACCTTGTTAAAATGAAGTGTGTTAATGACACCTAACTTAGGGGCCAGGCTGAACCACAAAGCAACTTAAAGAGCAGGCCTTCGGGTTGTCTGTGGCAGGAATAGCACAAGTACAGGTGTACCCGTCACCTACCTCCTGTGTTCATCCTGGCTGTGCAGGCAGCAGTTCACAGCATTCACCAGAAAGCTGAACAGACGACTGTACAAGGATTTGGCCAAGAGGTCTCTGTAAAACTCAGCAATCCGTATAGTGTGTCGTCGGATGAGCATGTCACCTATAGTAGTGGGGAGAGGGGAGGGGTGAGCGGAAGGCTGCCACACTTGGGAGCCAGGGGAATGACGCCCACCCTACTCCTTCCCCACACACCACATACAGCAAAGGGTGTCAAATCCCATGCTGGGACTCAATAAACACTGCTCCTCACATAAAATGCTGCCCTGAAATGAATGTCATATACATCACAGCATTATCTCTTGCACACGTTGACCGGACCTTTGACCTTTAGGAAGGCTGTATGATTTCATCTCAGTTAGGAAACTGACCCTTCACAGGGCCCCTCTTGGCAAGTTCTCTGATAACAACTCGCTGGTTTAGATACTGAATCATCCTAAGGCATTTGGAAGCTTGGTCATCTGGAAATGCGAGTCATATTCTAAATATTTTCAAAGAAATGGTCTAGTCAGCCAAATATGGGTCTGGGATTCAGGAACAGGATTGGAGCTTAATGTAAAGATTTTTCTGTCATTCTCAAGAAGATGGTGATTGAACTCTTGAGTGGTAAGGCTTTTAGAAGGAAATAACTAAAGAAGGGACCAAGGAAAAAAGAGTGTGCATAGTTTGAAATTGAGCCTGTCATGTCACTTTTGTGGAGAGTTCAGAGTAACAGAGAGTCCAGAATTCATATTCTATGGCTTTGGCCAAAATGGGTGGAACCAAGCACCTCAGGCTGGGCAGGGACCAGCCATGGAAATGAGGGTTAAATGGTTTCCAGCCAGCTGGAGAAACAGTGAGGAGGGTGAACCGCTGCTGAGGCTGGCTGAGATGAAGGAAGGAGGGAGAGAAAAGGAAAGAAGGATGCAAGGAAGGAAGGGAGGGAGGGAGGAGGAAAAGAAGGAAAGAAACATCAGGTGGTGTAGTCCCAGAGCTTCAAGGTCAAGTCCACTGAAGGGGCACATGGCCCAGCTACAGGGAACAGAAAGCCAGTGTGGCCATTCATGACACTAGAATTGAGGCCCATAAACTCACTGTGATTGAGGCATTCTGACAGTTTACCAACATGTAAGCAGAGGGACCTACCCCTATTAAGAGTATAGATACTGATGATGATTTCGAATTTTCTCCCAAAAAGGCATAAAAAAGAATAACATATTTGGAGAACTCCAGATGGTCAGGGTAGTTAAGTGCAGGGTTGCCATTAAAGAAGCACAAGAATTAAACAAGGTCTAGCTGGGACTGAAGAGCCCCCCTGCCAGGCTGCCGATGTGATGGCTGTCCTCTACAGGAGTGGGAGTGTCTTTGGAAGACTATTAGCCACGAAGGAAAATCATACTTGCATTTCAGAAAGATCGTTTTTGAAGCAGCGTGGAAGGGTGAAGTGAGGACAGGCAGGAGGCTCTTGCCATGATCCAGGAAGGAAAGAAAACTTCTGCAGCGCCCATGGAAATGAAGACGGTGTCAAGAACGAAAGATGCTGATGGGTCGAGCGCTTGTGTCTCATTCTCATCTTTCAGTGCAGAAAAAGAAGCCGGCATCAAAGCAGCCGAGTGGATGATGGGGAGATTCACTGAGCTCATTCTGGGAGTAGCAAACCATTCCCCACCCACCCAAATGCCTGCAATTACGTCCAGTAGAGACATGGGGAAGAACAGTGGTGATTAGGAGAAGGAAGAAAGATCAGCTGGATGGTGAGTCCTCACAATGAACAGTAAAGAAGGTTGGGAGGCCACGATTTATAGTGAATAATCAATGGTCACATGGGGACACCCCTTGCTTGCTGAGTGCATGTGGGTGGCACACAGAATGAAGCTTGTCATCAGAGCCAGGCAACCCTGAGTTCTCCCAAACCTGTGCTTTCCTAGTGATCTGGTGATCAAAGTTGTGTGACCTCTTTGAACCTTCATTTGCTCACCTGTTGAAATGGAAATAGTTCCACGTCACAGTGATTTGTGAGAATTCAAAAGCCACAACATTTGTAGCACTTGGAACATGTCCTACCAGGTCACACATGCCTGATCAGTGGCAGCTCTTGTTAGGACCATGAGGTCGAGGGGAACACTGGTGTCTCAGTGAGGGCAGCAGGGCCCAGCACACACAAACAGATCCCACAGTTTCTCTGAACAAATCCTCTGGAATTGATGGATTTGTTTCTAAAATGACAGATTAGCTAGAGAGGCTGACCTTTTCAGCAAAAGGGTTCTCAAGAGCATAGAATTTACAGTCACATCAAGGTAGCAAGAACTTAAGAACCATCAGGAATATCAGTAATACAAAAAGTTGGTTCTTTAACAAGATTAATAGATTCGTAACACTTTTCTTATTTGGTATTCCATTGATAGAGACAGTTTCACAAAGTAGAAAGAGTTGTATTTAATTTCCATATTTGATTCCAAACTACACACAAAAAGGTCAGAGAACAGAAAATTCTTTTACCTTTAAAATACTGGATATCAGTTGTTAAGGCAGAAGCCAATTCATCTGCTGATACTTGTAACATTCCAGCCACTAAAATCAAAATAGCATTATAAACACAAAGTTAGTGTATACTGTTGATAACAAGAACGTTGCATTTGATGGTCTGACTTTATAAGTTGCATGTATACACATTAGGGAATGTGTGTATTAAAGGAAAGAACTGCCACTGTAATTGTCAAATTCACACTAGAAGAGCTTCTCTAAGTAATCAAAACACGGAGGTCCTGAGGTTCTGTGCATTAGGCCACAGCCAACGTTTCCTCCTGTCCTCACAGATGGCATGGAATCATTGCTATTATTATTATTATTGCAAATTCCTGGTTAAATTACTTTGATACAGGCAAAGGTATGTTTCTATTGACAATGTGTGGTTTTAAGGTATTTATAAAAAATCTGGGAGTGACTAACAAGGCAACATCAAAGAGGGAGATTTTTGGCAAGAACTTAAAGGGAAGTAATTATACTCTGTTTAAAATGTTTGGCTAATAACATGCCCCCAAAGCATACCGGGTACTGGCGGTGAGGCAGAGAACACTCAGAACAATATAAATAAGCACAAATATTGCTGAGGAATCAATGTTGTTAATGTGGGTGCAGAATGGGAACATAAAAGTACATCTTGTTATTCATACCCATAACCATTTATAAGAAAGAACAAAGTGAACGTTTTGGTTGTTTTTTACCCCGGTTGAATTTTGCTCCAGCAAAGGATTGATGCCAAGTGGCTTTTCTGTGCTGTGTCTCCATCTACTGGTAGCTCTACAAAATTGCACAACATAGAGGTCAATGTGGAAGGTCGTGTTCCACTGACCTTGCTCTAGAAGCTGGAGGTCAGAGACAAAGGCAGAGTCGGCGTCAGTCAGGGCAGTAAACCTGATGTCTCCGATGTGTAATATTGCTGCTAGAATTACAAACAGGTTCTCCACCTCCTATGAGATTTACAAAGAGAGAAAATGAACACGACGTTTAGAAGAAAGACTAAAAGCCAAATCCTTCAAAAACCCAAAGGTAAGCCATGAAAACAATGTATTCCCCATCAGTGAGATTGTGATTTTTCAGATTCTAAATGTTCAGGAAGACAACTACCAATATCTACCTCAAAATCAAAAACTCATAGTTCATTCCAATGTCCTTTAAATCAACATTTTTATACCTTCAACATAAGAGAGTAAGGAGGTGATATTGTGATATACATTGAAGGCTTCAAGATAACTATCAACAGCAAAAATGAATGGCTCTTTAATTGTGATGGTCTGCCTGGCAGGACCACCCCAGTGGTGGAGTGAAGCTTCACTCTGTCCCCTCCACACTGCAGGGCGGTGGACAGGACTTTGCGGTGCTGTGGCTGGTTCATTCAAGGACTTAGGCTGCCCATTTCTTAGTCCTTGCTCTTGTGAGATAAACTGATATGATGATTACAGAATTTTTCACTTCTGCTGGAAAATTAAATGAGGGCATAACAAAAACTATTGCCCAGATAACAAGATGTGAGTTGTTTTTAAAGGTTATTTTAAGGAAAACACAGAAAAAAAATTAACTTGGCAAGTGTTGTCTTTGAGCAGAAGGTAGCAGGAAGTAAGAGAGTGTTTGCTGAGAGGAAATATCTGAGAATCTACATAAAAAAGTAAATTATATCTTAAAATTGGTTCTGGACAGTCATTTTGGGGCAAAAAAATGAAAAATCAAGAAAAAGCTATAAGTTGAACTGTGCTGCTTCAGAAGACCAAACATTGAGCCTGACAATATCGATAGCAGAACAGACTAAGCTCCAAAAAGGGCCAGGGACGTGGCCTTTTAAATTCTCAATTTCCTAGCTCATAATTTGAGAATAAAATCCTTTCACCAGTACTGTGCAAGTTGTTCTACAAACAACTCTTACTTGCTTTATAAGTATAGGATTGAAATAAGACAGTTCTCAAGACTTCTATGAATTTCCTCTGGAACTTCTAGTTTTTATAAAGGTATTATTTTACCATTTTTAAAGTGAGAAGATTGGTAAAATAAGAATGATTTCTAAGCAATTTCCGGGTATGGTATTATCCTACAAATATAATATACTAAAGAATGTTTTGGGTAAATTAGAATTAGTTTTTTAAATTTAATTCGATTATGCTTTATGAAATAACGTTTTCCTCGCCTTTTACAGGACCTGAAAACTTGTTGTTTTCCTTTTTAATAAGTCCAGTAACTCTTCAGTTATGTTCTGGCACCCTGTCCTATAGGCACTTCCTGATACACGGCAGGAAGAATCTGGACTGTCCTCACGGCCCCTCCAGTGCAGCGTGGGCGCGGTGATGGGAGGGGGGCCAGGCAAAGGCACCGGTGAGCACACCTCTCAGATCACACCTGACTCAAGGGCAGAACTCTGTCCCTCAAATCTGACTGTTCCTAATCTCTCCTTCCCAAGTGGACTAAGTTGTCATCATTCAGGTCACTTCACAGGGCCAAGATGAGGGGATTCCTGTGCCTTTGTCACTGTGCACATGTCTCTATGTGAGGTTCTCAGACCCTCCACTTACCATTTTTCCCACCGTGCCTGTGGGGATCAGGCGTGGGTTCTCACAGCCCTGTTTCTAGGCAGCTGGTATTTCTGTAGGACGGTTCCCCATGCTCATCTCTATCCCCATTTCCTCTGAGGAAGCAGAAATTTCAGGTGTGGAGGGAGGGGAAAAAATAAAAACAAAAACTGCAGAGGTGTAAGTGGCATGATGGACAGAGTGATGGGGAGTGGCAGCAGAGCGGTGGCACTCACCCCGGGTGCCATGGCACACCAGAGTGCCCTGAGAGCAGGTGCCCAGAAAAATTCTAAAGACCATTAATTAAATTATTTTTAAAATAAATTCCAAGCACGATAAGTATATTCTTTTTTCTTTATTTTTTTTGATCAACATAATTTAAATGTGCCACAGAAGTTTAACAATAGGTTTAAGTATGCTGTAAGATAAAAAGTTAGTAAAAGGCCAGAACGGTGACTCACACCTATAATTCTGGCACTCTAGGAGGACTGCTTGAGCTCAGGAATTAGAGACCCACCTGAGCAAAATGGAGACCCTAAAACTAGCCAGGCGTTATGGTGGGCACCTGTAGTCCTAGCTACTCAGAAGGTGAGGCAGGAGGATCACTTAAGCCCAGGAGCCTAAGGTTGCTGTGAGCTCTGATGCCACAGCACCCTACCAAGGGCAACAGAACGAGATGCTATCTTAAAAAAAAAAAAAAAAGAAAAGAAAAGAAAAAAAAATCTGAAAAACACTGTAGTAAAATATAGAAGTACCAAACAGAGCAGAGCTCCCCAGCTGCCATGTGGGGTGCATCCCACTCCCAGTTCTTCCCTGTGTAGACCTTCGCACTGCTCCCCACCCTCTGGCTGCTGCCTTGACACAACTATGTGGGCAAGGAAAAAACAAAGATCCCACTCAATCAATTGGTTTCAAGAAAAATAGAAAGAAAATAAAACAGGTTTAAATCTGTGGGCAGTTACTCCTGTAGTCTTCTGTTAATTATGTGCCAGGAATTGGCCACAGCCCAGAGCATTCCCATACGGGGGTGTCACTGCAGAGACGACCCCCCTGGAGATGAATGAGTGGGATTCCGAGAGGTTTCTCTCAGGGCTTAAAGCTTTACCTCTTCTCGTATTTCATATTTGCTAGACCAGTGCTGTCTAATCCAGAGACCACCAACTGGTTATAGCTATTTGAATTCACATCAACTAAGATGAACAAATGATGATTGCCTCTTCAGCTCTCTGGCCACATTTCGAGTTCCAGGAGCCACCCCTGGCCAGGAGTGACCCTACCATACACCCCAGACCAAGGACAACTCCATTACCATGGAAATCTCTACTGGGTAACAATGGCCTACAACTTTTAAATTGTATTTTTCAGCTTTATGATGCTTGTAGGTATTTGATAATTCTTTAAGGCTAAAAATTATATTGTTCAAGAAGATATTTTAATAATGTGATTCTATCAGTATTCAAGTCATTTTTAACAGTAAACAGAGCTACTTCAGATTTACTAGTTTTCCCATGGCTTGGTCAATATATAAAGTAATTTGATACCTTTTGGAGATATCTGTCTGTCTATCTAGCTATCTAGCTAGCTAGCTCTCATCTACAATCTGTCTATCTAACTTTAAGAAAGGGCTCTTGACTCCTTCTTGGACAGCACACCCCACTCCTTTCCTCACTTCCCATTCCCCTGCCCTGCCTTTCTGCCTTCACACCCTGGTCTTCATTCACATGGTGCGTGTTGATACCTGCTTCTCCACTAGCATGGAAACTCTAGCAGGCAGGGGTTGAGTTTATGCTCTGTTGAGTCACCAATTCTACAGAAATACCTGGAATATAATAAAGGCTCAGTAAATGAATGAACAACTTCTACAAATGAGTAGACGGTTGGTCTGCTCAGTGACATATTAATGATATGACTCACCAAATTGCTGAAGCCAACTACATTCAGGGCTTGTTTCAAAACAGCTAATTTCTCTCTGTTCAGAGAGTGCTCTGCTGTTAAGATATCTTCCCGCATGGTCTGGTTCAAATACCTGTTAGGGTTAGAAGCACACAACATTATGGCTTGGCATGGCATCAAACTTCAGGGAACAAAGTCACTTTGGCTATATTTGGGTTTCTCCAAAATGAGGGGAATCACCTGGAGATTGTGTGTCCACGTGTTTACAAAGCCTTTGGCACATAGTAGCACATGATGTTTCGGGAAAAGGGGAAAACTGCTCTTTTGAACTGGAATGTATTCACATGGCTCTCACCTTGGCTTCCCCTCCTTGTGACAGGAGAAGGTCACAGTGTTTTAGGTATTTCACATAGAAATTTGCCAGGTCTTATCGTATGATGTGTAATTAGTATTTACATTAAAGATGGCTAATTTATAGTAATTTATTACCTCTTCTTGTTGGTATCTTTTAACTATGAAGTGGTTGATGGAGTCACTGATTTATTCCTTTCATTTAACAAATGCATATGAACTACCTACAAATACGGGCAGCGCTGAGCAGCTGAGGACATAAAGAAAAAGCTCATCTTTGGGCCTCAACGTCAATAACAAAATAACATTCACAAAAGACAGTTTGGCACATAGGAAAGAAGCATAAGAGAGACAAACTCAGAGCACGTGGGACTGTGCAGGAAGAGGACCTCACCCAGAAGTGCATGAGGAGGAGATACCAGGCACCAGAACAGGTTTGAGTCCTAAGAGTTGGCACCTAGGACTTTGCCAACCCAATACTAGGATTTCCCACTGTCTCTGCAGCCCATAGGAAGGTGTGGAGCTGATCAAACATGACATATGTGGGGAGCACATCCCAGCATGAGAGCCAAGATGAGGGGAGCAAAGAACCAGGCAGTTGGACAGGCAGCCAGGACTTTGTCCATCTCGTGAAAGAGTTCCCATCTTGCCTTGGAAGTGGTGGGCAGATAGAAAGAAGTGGCAGAAGGCCAGTGTTTCAGAAAGAACAACCTGGTGCCAATGGGAGATCACCTAAAAAGAAGGCGGCACCTCAGGAGAGCAGGTGAGCCCATCAGAGGCCAGCAGCAGCAGGAGGAGGAGACGTGGGAGGGAGAGGAAGGCAGAAGGCACTGAAAGCAGGGCTGGGAGGTCCAGGGCAGAGCCTGGCACTGGGGGAGGAGAGAGAGGGCTCTTAATGCTTTTCAAGTTTCTGTCTGGGGAAATGGCATGGTGGGCCTGTCAAACAGAGGGCATTCTCAACAGGAGGGTATGTTCTTAAGGAGAGAGTCGTATGATTTATATCAGTTATGTTAATTTAAACCCCTTGTTAAAGGTCAAGTGAAGTTCTAGGCATTGTAGCTATAAGGATCTGGAATTCAGAAAAGGACAGAGCATGGGCCCTCAAAGTCAGCCTTAAGCAGAGTGCTAACCCCAGGTGATGGCAGGAGCTCACGGGAGATGGGACTTGGGCATTTTAAGGCCAAAGAAATAATCAGGTGTCCAGGAAGGGAGTGCGAATGTTATGAGAAATCATAGTCATTGGAACAAAAGGATAATGTGTTTTTAATATTGATGGATAGCAGGTCCGTGACAGGTGGGCGTCAGCAGGTCTGTGGGGTGCAAGCAGCAGACTACAGGGCCGCCCATGGGCTCTGTGGAGATGTCTCTTTTCTCAGTCTCAGCAGCGAGGTAGAAAAGGAACAGCCCAGTGGCAGGAGAAGGGAGTGGAGGAGCTTTGAGAACGTGTGTATGTACAGATAAGCACATAATAACAGATAAAAGACTAAAGAAAGAGATAAGAGGGGCACTGAGTGAGTTTGCTGAGGGGGGAGAGGCTGTGGCATCAGAGCCCACCTCATAAAGAACCCTGTTGTCTGTGACATGCCAGGCAAGGTGAGCAAAATGGCTCCAAAGGCTGGTACTTCTCAGGGGGTACCTGAGTGGGGGTACCTCAGGGGGACCACCACTCTGTAGCTTTAGTTTATCTGGAGGAAAAAGAGGTTGAGGTTTCCTTAACTGGTGAAGTTGGCTTGAGGAAGGTCAGAGGTTAGCTGGCACCACAGAGTGCCCATGGGGCTCCAGGGGCATGTCCCTCCCTCTAGAGCTCCTCTGGCACCTGGTGGGTGGGCAAGCTGGAGTTGGGGCAGTGGAGTAAAAGGAAAAGGCCAAGGGTGGCAATGTCAGTAAGAGACTGGCTTATGATGGTCAGAGGGAGCCTTCTGCCTGGGATTCACACAGTCTACTGACTATGGTCTCCATGCTGGGAACTGGTGACCAGCCCTGGGATTCACACAGTCTCTGACTATGGTCTCCGTGGTAGGAACTGGTGACCAGCCTTGGGATTCACACAGTCCTTGACTATGGTCTCCGTGGTGGGAACTGAGAACCAGCCCTGGGATTCACACAGTCCCTGACTATGGTCTCCATGCTGGGAACTGGTGACCCACCCTGGGATTCACACAGTCCCTGACTATGGTCTCCATGCTGGGAACTGGTGACCAGCCCTGGGATTCACACAGTCCTTGACTATGGTCTCCGTGGTGGGAACTGGTGACCCAGCCTGGGATTCACACAGTCCCTGACTATGGTCTCCATGCTGGGAACTGGTGACCCGCCCTGGGATTCACACAGTCCCTGACTATGGTCTCCATGCTGGGAACTGGTGACCCAGCCTGGGATTTACACAGTCCCTGACTATGGTTTCCATGGTGGGAACTGGTGACCCACCCTGGGATTCACACAGTCCCTGACTATGGTCTCCATGGTGGGAACTGGTGACCCACCCTGGGATTCACACAGTCCCTGACTATGGTCTCCGTGGTGGGAACTGGTGACCCAGCCTGGGATTTACACAGTCTCTGACTATGGTCTCCGTGGTGGGAACTGGTGACCCACCCTGGGATTCACACAGTCCCTGACTATGGTCTCCATGCTGGGAACTGGTGACCCACCCTGGGATTCACATAGTCTCCTGACTACGGTTTCCACGGTGGGAAGTGGGAACCTGGCTCTCACAGCAGGTGTGCCAGCACCCTCTGACATCATTTCTTCTTTCCCCCGACTTCATCATTTCAGAAGCCACTGATCCTTTGAGAAGAAGCATTTACAGTCATACAAAGAACACAGGTCCTGTTATCA